>JBBPBX010037925.1:5144-30665 GCA_038048925.1 Garcialebias charrua | reverse complement strand
CCGCCTTTGAAGTCTCGCCACGCCTGGCTCGTTGCACTGCGCGCCTTTGCCCTGGGCTGTGACTGGCAGGCTCGCTGTATCCTAACAAACAACCGTTACTATTTCTGCTGCTGTGTTTTTGTGCACCTCGTTTCATACGTGGGAGGCAGGGAAATAGGTGAAAAAAAAAGACTGCATATTTTTACTTTTATAAAAGTTTTTTTACTTTTTCTGTGGGAAAGACTGATCCTATTTTTTTATTTTTATTTCTTTTTGCCTACTGATGCATGTGAGCTTTTGTGACTAATTTGGTTTTAGACTGTTTGGGAATCTGTAGTCACTTTATTTTTGATATCTCTTTTTTTTAATGCATTTTTCTTTTTAGGGATTTTTATCTGTTATTGTTTGTTGAAATGTTTGACACTGAGGTACCTTTTGAGGATGATGAAGTGGACCGGAGGGTCACTTTTAGTTTGGGGAGGGGTCAACATTACATGTCCTTTGGGAGGGGGAGGCCTATGCCTCCTGGTGCATATGAATGCCCTGTTAAGTCTGAGTTGAACTCCCTACCTGTCCCTGCTGCTGCTTCTACACCCGTTGGTAATGCAAGGTCTGACCTCAGCCAACTTGTTTCTACTGAGGCTCTTAGTGGGGTGATTGCTGATTTAGCCAAGCAGATTGGGGATGCCATTACGACAAACCTGAGTGGCCTAAACCCACAAAACCAGTCTCGGGTTGCTGACAGCCAACCCAGCATCCCGACCGATCAGTCACAAATGAGGGTTGTTGTTCAGTCTGACATCAGAGCACCACCATATTTTAAAGGTGATCACACTGATACTTTCCCCATCCAGGAATGGGAGGGTTTGATGAGATGTTATCTGTCAAGAATAAATTGTGTGAACCCTGTAGAAATGTGTGAAATCATCACATCCAGACTTACTGGGAAAGCCAGAGATGTGGTCCAGGTGTCACTCCGCTGCCAGCCTCAGTCATGTAGTGACAAGTTAGTTTCTACTGTTTTTGATATTCTGAAACGCAATTTTGGTGAGCTGATCTTCTCCAATTTGCCAATGAGAGACTTTTATAACATCCTGCCTGCTGATGGAGAGACAGCCATGGACTACTGGATCAGACTGAACAAGTCTATTGAAGCAGCTGATGAGTGTTTGCGTAGAAGGGGGAAGCAGGTGGAGGATCCAGGAGCTGAGGTTGTTACCATGTTCATCAACCACTGTCCTGATCCTGGTCTAGCTCTTTCCTTCCAGCTGAAACCTGTTGAGGAGTGGACTGCTGCTGAGGTCCAGGGTCGCCTTGATAACCATGTTGTGAGTCTTAGGAGACCGATGGTTAGTATGAACAAGGCTGTTGGTTCATCTACAGGCCCTGTGGTTCTCTCCTGTCTCCCTCAGCTTGGTGCTCAATCACCCACTGCTGCGTCGCCAGCCGATGCAACACCGTTTGCTGTCCATTTTACCCAGGCTGCTTTAGCGTGTGATCATTCTTTAGCTTCAGGTCCCTTGTATCAGCAGCCACAGCAGCATGTTGCTCCACAATCTACACCCTTTCAGACTGCAGGTCCATCCAAGCCAACTTTTTCCCCCAGTTCAGGAGTTGAACCACCTCATCAGATGGCAGAGATGTTTGATAAAGTTCTGTCTTTGTGTGCAGCTTCTCTTGCTACGAAACAACATGGTCAACATATGGGGAGTTACACACGTGGTTCTAAACATCCTCAACAAGCTCCATGCAGAGTTTGTTGCTCTGAGGAGCATACAACACACTCTCACTGCAGACTGTTCAGACTGTGTCTCAACTGCTTCAGCTCAGGACACATTAAAAGGAATTGTCCTCAGCCTACCCATCACGCACCACAGCCATCCTCCCAGTACCCTAATTTAAACTAGAGAGCCTGTGCGATGAGAGGGGCAGCATGGGCAGTATGGATAATACCCTCACAAATACACTAGATGCACACTCTGTTTATACCGAATGTTGTAACGCTTCACCTGAAGACAGCGAAGTGGTTTTCTTGGGGTCACAGAGAGTTCAGAGGGCTAGTGATTTGTTTTATGCCTCAGTTTCAGTGAGTGAACGATCTACACTGAGGGGTATGTTGGACTCTGGGAGTATGTCGTGCACATTGAGCGTGGAGGCAGAGAACAAGCTAAGAGCCGCGGGTGTTGATTTGATCCCTCTTGCAGTCCCAGAGAATGTGGTCCTCGTTGGGTGTGGTGGCCTTCTCACGCAGCCTCGATGCATCTATGAGTTGAACATTGAGATCTATGGTTTCAAATTTACAGTACCAACATTTTTGATACCTGGCCAACATGATGAATTCATCATTGGTAGCAATGTACTCCGGCCCCTTATTAAAAAAATGAAAACTGATCCGGGGTACTGGGAACTCATTACATCAAACACTGCAAACCCAGAGTGTGAAGAGTTTTTGCAGCTGCTGAGTTGTGTCTCTCGGTGGTCAAACTCTACTTTACCTGACAAGATTGGAACAGTCAGGCTCAGACAGGCTGTCACCCTCCTTCCTCATCGGGAGTATGTGGTCTGGGGAAAGCTTCCGTCCACTGCACCCCTGTCATTAGGGGGCACTGTGATCGTGGAGCCGTCATCTGCTCGTTCCACCCCAAAAAACATTTTGGTGGGTCGTGTAGTAACACCCATGTGGGGGGACCATTGGGTCCCTATGAAGGTTCTCAATCCCACAAACAAACCTCTGGTACTGCGCCGCAATGCTAAAATTGCTGATGTCTTCCCATGTGTTGCTGTGGAGGACTTTGCGTTCAGTCAGGGGAGACCTGAAGTGCACTGCAATCATTCTGCAGTTGCAACAAGCTCATCATATCACAGTGCTGACCCAGTGCAGATGCTGAGAGACTGTGGTCTACATGACATCGACATAGAGAGCTGTGAGGTATCAGGCGAGTCTAAAAGAAGACTGGCTGAACTTGTGGTTTCTTACCAGGATGTGTTCTCCAGGGGAAAACTGGATTGCGGTGAGGCTAGAGATTTTGTCCATCGCATTCATTTGACTGATGAGAAACCATTTCGTTTGCCTTATCGACGCATCCCACCAGCACATTACCAGCAGTTGAGGGAGGTCTTGTCTGAGATGGAGATGAAGGGCATCATAAGGAAGTCTATTAGTGAATATGCTTCCCCGCTTGTTATGGTGTGGAAAAAGTCTGGGGACATGAGGATATGCACTGACTTCCGCTGGCTTAATGCTAAGACCGTTAAGGATGCCCATCCATTACCCCATCAGTCTGACTGCCTTGCTGCTCTTGGTGGGAATGCTCTTTTCAGCACCATGGACTTGACCTCTGGATTCTACAACATCCCCCTCCATGAGTCCGACAAACATTATACAGCTTTTACCACGCCGCTTGGACTTTATGAGTACAATCGGCTCCCACAAGGTCTATGTAACAGCCCAGCTTCCTTCATGAGAATGATGCTTAACGTTTTTGGTGACTTGAACTTTTCCAGCCTCCTCTGTTATCTGGACGACCTGTTGGTGTTTGCACCTTCTGAGGAGGAATCGTTAAAGAGGCTGGAGGTTGTTTTCTGCCGTCTGAGAGCGAACAACTTGAAGCTGTCCCAGAAAAAGTGTCACTTTCTCAGGAGGTCTGTGAGGTTTTTGGGCCATGTTGTGGAGGCTGGTGGTGTTTCTGTTGATCAGGAGAAGGTAAAGGTCATCTCTAGTTTTGACAAAAAGGACCTCATGAAGGAGGATGGCTGTACTCCATGCCAGAAGAAGGTGAGGTCATTCTTGGGCATGGTGCTATTCTATCAGCACTTTATTCCAGCTTGTTCCCGCATTGCAAAGCCACTTTACGCGCTCACCGCAGGTCAGAAACGTAGAGTGAAGGGCAAAGGACACGGGAAAGCTGGAACTTTTCGTGTCCTGACTCCCCAGGACTGGACTCCAGCTTGTGAGAAAGCGTTTGGAGACCTTAAAGCTGCACTCCTTGATTGTGTGGTGCTAGCACATCCTGACTTTGAGAGGCCATTTATTCTCTCAACTGATGCTTCATTGGATGGGCTCGGTGCTGTTTTGTCACAGGTCCCGGCTGATGGAGAGATCGCTAGACCTGTTGCTTTTGCCAGCAAGTCTCTAAGCCGCAGTCAGGCCAACTATCCTGCACACAGGCTTGAGTTCCTGGCCTTAAAATGGGCTGTGTGTGATAAGTTCAGCCACTGGCTGAAGGGTCACAGGTTTACTGTGTGGACGGATAATAATCCCCTCACATATATCCTGACCAAGCCCAAACTGGATGCCTGTGAACAACGCTGGGTCTCTAAGCTTGCCCCGTACAACTTTGAGATCAGGTATGTTCCAGGGAGACAGAATGTGGTGGCAGATGCCTTGAGCAGAGCCCCTTTTGTGAAGCCCTTGGCTGATCGCCTTCTGTCAGAGCCTTGTCAGGAACTTTTGGAACAAATCTGTGAGCTTCCTGATCACGCTGTGCAAGATGTTTTCCGTTTGACCTGCCAGCTTCAATCAGTGGACAGCTCTTCTTCCGTTATAACTGACACATCCATGACTTGTGACGAGGTCTCCTCTCTTTTGTCATCTGTCTGCAGTGGGGATGCCGGTCAGACTCAGCATGCAGCATCTTTAGCTGACCATCTGGACATGATAATCCCACACACCACAGACCCATCAACAGCGCTTTGTCTATCTGACCTCGTCTCTCACCAGAGGAACGACCCTGTTGTTTCCAGAGTTGTCTTCTATGTTGAGCGGGGACGCCGTCCGTCAAGGCGGGAACGCTTTGGTGAAAACCAACTGGCTTTAAAAGTTCTGAAGCAATGGGACAAACTAACATTGCTGAATGGTGTCCTTTACCGTGTCATAAAAGACCCTGTGAAAAAAGGTAAACGATTCCAGTTTGTGGTCCCTGATGCTTTAAAGTCTGTGGTTTTGACTGGTGTCCATGATAATGCAGGTCATCAGGGCCAGCCACGAACATTCTCCTTGGCTCGCCATCGCTTCTTTTGGCATGACATGGAAAGGGATGTGCGGGATTTTGTGAGAAAATGTCCCAGATGTGTCCTCAGCAAAACCCCAGAGCCTGCTGTGAGAGCCCCTCTGGAGAACATCAGAACCAGTGCTCCGATGGAGCTGGTGTGCATTGATTTCTGGTCGGCTGAGGACAGCAACAACAAGTCTGTGGATGTTCTGGTGATCACAGATCACTTCACAAAATTAGCACATGCGTTCCCGTGTCATGACCAAACCGCTAAAAGAGTTGCGAAGAAGTTATGGGATGGGTTTTTCTGCGTTTATGGTTTCCCTCAGCGCATTCACTCTGATCAGGGTGCAAATTTTGAGAGTGAGCTGCTAGCTGAGCTTTTGGAGCTGAGTGGTGTCAGTAAATCGCGCACCTCACCCTACCACCCAATGGGTAACGGGACTGCAGAGAGATTCAATCGCACCCTGGGCAATATGTTAAGATCTCTTCCTCCACGTTCGAAGCACAAATGGCCTCAGATGATCCAGTCTCTGACTTTCGCTTACAACTGCACAGTTCATGAGACCACTGGCTTTGCGCCATTTTACCTGATGTTTGGGAGGATTCCCAGGCTGCCTGTTGACCTTGTTTTTCGGAACGTTCTTCACGATGATGCCATTTGCGACTACCACTCTTATGTCAAATCACTGGTTGAAGATCTGCGTTCTGCCATGTTAATGGCTGAAAAGAGCACCAGTGCAGAGCAGAAACATCAATGTGACCAGTACAACAAGAGAGCCAAGGGTCACCCTCTGTCAGTTGGAGATCAGGTTTTGGTGGCGAACAAGGGAGCCAGAGGAAAGCGGAAGCTTTCTGATAAATGGGAGCCTGTGATGTACACGGTGGTTGCATCCAAACCTGCTCTCCACATTTACCGAATTAGAGATCGGCATGGCAATGAGCGTGTGGTGCATCGCAACCTCCTTCTTGATGTGAACTTTTTACCTGTGGGAATGACCCTGGACAGCAATGTGAACCGCCATGCTGACAGTGTGGTTGGAGTTCCTCCGGTTTCTGACCTACACGAAACAGAATGTCTTAGCGAGGCCCCTAGTGCTGTTTTTGCTGAGCCTTCCCTACCAGACTCCCTATCCTGCAGTGATGGGGAGGATCGTACTGCATCATGGGTTCAGGATGTGTCCTCGGCTGCATCAGTTGTAAATAATGACCTGCCTCATGACTCAGAGAACTCCTCTATGGACACTGGAGTACTGGCGACTGCTGGTTCCTTACCTCATCTTCCTGACGATGTTAGTGTTGTTCATCCTCCAGACAGAGTGGGAGGGGATGTTGTTCACCGCCTAACTTCACGTTTTGGGAGGGTTATTAAACCAGTCTGTCGCTTGATAGAATCCATGGCTGTCATTGAGGCATTGTATAACAAGGATATGGTTCAACCTGTTATTGATGTGTGAGTTTTCAAATTTTTGTGTATGATTCCTACCTTTGACTAGGATCATTTACTTTATTTTTATTTATTTATTTATTTTTGGTTTGCATAAGCTTCAGTACCATTTGTGTTCATTCTGTATAAGGGGGGGTGTAAAAGGCACCTCTTGTTGTCCATGGAATACCATGAGAACGATCTCTGGTCTCCTGACCCTATTGTAGGGTAGCTGTTATGTTGAAGTATTACTTTGTTACAGAACACAAAATATTTGTACTGGTACTGTCTGACACTGTTTTTTTATTTTTGTGTAATTCTAGGGGGGTAAATGTAACCTGGTTGTATTTCTCTTGTGTTATAATTACACAAAAAGTATTTTTGTATTGTTGTATTATTGTATTATTACCTGACTGAAACACCACTGTCATTATTTTCGCCGTGTTACTTTAAGATCAGAAGCCCCTCCCTTTTATTTCTTCTTCTGTGATTTTGTCTTTAAATTGGTTGCACCTCTGAGACTCTGCCCTTTTGTCACGTTGTCTTGTGGGAGAGGTACGTGCTGTTTATTTGTCATGTAAATATATTCAGCTTATTTATAGATTCATTAAGTTAATTTTCATGCATTTTTGTTTTGTGTAGACTTGGAACAGGGCAGTCGGTAACACGGTGTTGTGTGTGTGTTATTTCACCAGGTACGTTTTATAAGAATGTTTATTCACCCTTTTGTCACGTTGTCTTGTGGGAGAGACTTGGAACAGGGCAGTCGGTAACACGGTGTTGTGTGTGTGTTATTTCACCAGAATAAACCGCTATCCTGACTAAAGATAAACCGTGTCACGGTCTGTTAAATTCATAAAACCAGCACAACGCAGGAAGGATCCGGTTACAGCTGCAGATGGGGAGGAGGAAGATGAACCAGCAACAAAAAGGCGACAAACAGAATGTCAGTTGTACGAACAAAGAAGAGCAGAAATTAATCGTCTCTTACAGGAAAACAGGGAGCTCAGGTCAGAGCTGAATAAAAAACAGCTAGACAAAGAATTTCTTAGGGGTGACACAAAAAAAGTCAGGTACTATACAGGTAGTCCCCGACTTACGAGCGAGTTCCGTTTCAACGAGTTGCTTGTAACATGGAAATCTCGTAATTCGGAACGGCCGCCACGTGTCTCGTAAGTCCGGAATTTCGCTCGTAAGTTGGAACGGTTTTGCTAGCGCGACTACAAACACTCGTTTTTCATCGAAAAACTGCTTACGAGTGCATAAAAATGATCGGAAACGTGTGTCCACATGTTTAGCTAACGAACTGTGGTGAAAAAACACAGAAAAACTTGGTATTTTTTGCGTTTTTTCCAAAAATTCGCCAGCTCGTAAGTCCGGAACCTCGTAGGTCAGAGCGCTCGTAAGTCGGGGACTTGTCATTGTTTGAATTTGAAATGAAACAGATCCATTTTGAAGTAAACATTTGATGTAATTAAACATTTCCAGTAAATGTGATGAACGTGTGAGTTAATACATTTTATAGAAAACACACAAAAATGTGCAAATATAAGTCAACAGCATGTTTTACATAATTATGTCTCCCTTGAAGTACAAGCTCTGAGAAATATCTTTAGGAAGCTTCATGCTTTCTGTAGACGTCCAGCCATGTCTGTGTGGTCCACACAAGGTCACAGTGGTTTGATTATGCACCTGTGCAGAGTGGGTGATGCTTCTGCAGGTGAACTTCATCTCCTGCCTCCAGCTGCTGGATGCTGCATGTCTTGTATCTGTGAGGGAACTTCCTCCAGGCAGCAGCGATCACACTGAGTCCATCAGGAGATGCTCCAAGTTCAGGAGTTGGTGTTTATGATGAAACCACATGCTTTAACTTTAAGATTTTTTTTACTGCTAGCTGTATTTTAATGTAGGTGTTTTGATGATTCACACACCATTTTATTTCTGTGTGTAGACACACTGTTACTCAGCATGACCCACGGTGTTCTGGTGGCTCAGAGTCAGAGAGCAGAACCTGTGAACACAATTAAAATGGTGAATGAAAAGACAATCTATAATGTATATATGCATCTTAATACATATACTGTATATAGTGATTATAGTAATTTAATCAAGATTTGAAGTCTACATGTTATTAGACATGCTCAAGTCATTAAAAATGAGGTAATTTTCAACTTGGACCTTTGTAATTTAGTTAAAAAACGTACTTTAAAAATCAAATGTTCTCAGTTTTTAATACTCATAGCATAAGAAGGTTGTTTGATTCTGAAAGAAATGTAAATTAATAATTTATGTACAATTAAGGAGCCAAAAACAACGTACCTTCAACGTATTTACAATCTGGGGGCTTTAAAAATGTCCAAATCATCTACCCAGCTGTTCATAGATTGGACCAGCTCTCCCAGTGATTTGTAATTATAAAAATTATTTGTGGTGTAAGCACTGACACAGACCAGGTCTGCTAAAATGACTGGGAATGTCAGTGGAGGCAAGTATTACTCGGGTCTTTTCTTTTTTTCTGACCAGCAAAAATGGCGGTCGAGACGGGAACGCCCCTGACACGCCCCCTCACGGTCACATGTGCTCCAAAGCTCTATACAGCCTCTCCCTAAACCAGCGTGTGCACGTAAGTGCATACACACATGTGTACACAGTCACTCACACATGTGCACGCACACACACACACACACACACTCACGCACCCACGAGCATACACACAGACTCTCCCTAGATAAGGACACTGGCACGCACGCATACACTCCACAGGCAGAGCAAAACAGCTGAGGTGCTTATCAGACAAGTCTGCTCAGAATAGAATGCACACTTTACAGAGAAAGAAAGCCTCAGGAGAAACTGCAAGAACGGAGTGTTTGTTGATTCAAGGCCTGTTAAAAATGAAAAGAGTGTTTTTTTAAAGCATTTAAAACAAAAATAATCAACATAAAATGTATGTTCTATGATTAACTGGAGATATATTACTGGATAGTATGATTAAAGTGTATGTTCTAGTATGTTTTGTAAAATTCACAGCACGCTAAAAGGTGTTCTTCCACAAATAAAGGTAAAAGTTGACAGAACTGTGTAAAAGGTCACAGAGTGATCCTGAGCTGAGGGAGGGCTGAGAGCTCAGAGACATTATGTCATTGTTCAGTGAGGGCTGAGAGGAGGTGTAAAAAGTTACCTCACCAATAACCAATGAAAAAGTAAGAAAATGACATAGCCGTCTGTAAGTTAGGGCTGAAGTCCCCCCTTTTTGACCATAAATAAGGAGGTTTGAGAAGAGAAATTTGCTGAGTTTTCGACTTCTGAAGAATTCTTGTGGATAAATGGACTGTACTCTCTGGAAGCTACAAAGAAGAACTTGGATTATCTGAAAAAGGATTTTTCTTTGACCAACAAGGAATACTTTTTACCTCTCAGCCCGGATATTTCCAAATCCTTCAAAATTGGACCAGCTTCAGAGATGGAATAAATTTTCCTATTCTTTTGGAAATCCCTTGTGGCACTTTCTGACAACAAAAGGTAGGATATATTCCTAGTTACCCAAGACTAAATTTATATTAAATTATTATAACAGCAAAAAGCCTCCTCTATGAAGATTTTAAGATCAGCTGCAAGTTGTTGATGAAGAATTAAAGTAATTTTGGAAAAAAGCTCTGAGCGACGATGGACCGCCGCGAGGCTGTTTACAGTACGTAGATGGGAACACGGTGTACTTTCTTATCTTCTACCTGCTTCGAAGGGCTTCTTCATCAGCACCGCAGAACCAATGATGGATTAAAAGCTGCTTTTTTGTGGAATACTATTTTTCCTGATCTGAAAATATTTTTTGTGGAACAAAACAACATCTCTTGATTAGATTCAACAATAATTATGGAATACAATTTGTTGAAGTTGCTGAAGTCATGAAGAATTCTTTGAATTTGCTGGATACTTGAAAAGAAGACTCGGATCAAAGCCTGCATTCGGAGAGCTGATTGATTTTAAATCTGGAAGAGTTTAAAGAGAAGTTTGTGCGCCGAGAGAACAGGCTGCAGCGAGCTGAATGTTTGGAAAAATTTGAAAGATAAGGAGAACACAGTGTCCCTGTTCATCTTCTAACTGCTACTAAAAGGCCTTTTGTCGGCTCGACTGAGCTATGATGGATTTTTAACTAATTTTTCCAGGAATTACCACATTTTCTAATGGATTAAAATTGTTTATTTCTGGATTACCATTTTTCTGAATGGATTTAACAAATTTGTGGAACAAACAAATTCTCTTTGATTGAATTCAACTATTAATTAAGTTACTGTTTTGGGTCATCCGAGACCGACCCCGGAGCGGGGACCTGCCAGTTGGAAGCTGACTGGCCTTGGATAGAAGGCTAGGAGAACACGGTGTTCTAATTTTAGCCTCAGGCCTGCTTCGAAAGCCTTGTTCATCAGCATCGCAGAACAAATGAATGGATTACAACATTTTGAATGGATATAACACTTTTGTGGAATAATTGATTTGCCTAAAGGGATTGCCAGATTTTTTATGGAATGCAACAGTTTTGATGGACTAAAACTGGGATCTTTAACACAACAGAATTACCTGGAGGTTTTTATGTGGAATTACAACGAAGACTTATTCAGTCTGCTGGAAGTGCAGACTTTTCTGACTGGGATGCAACAGAATCACTTGGAGGTTTTTCTGTAGAAAAATAACAAGATTTCCCTGGTGGGATCACAAAACAAGTTTTTCCTGGAGGATCATAAAATAAGTTTCCTGATAGAAGTAGAACACTTAATGTGGAGTAAACCAACATTTTGGGAGATTATACAAGTTATTCATTGGATTGCAACTCAATTCAATTGAGCTGAAAACACCTTAAAGCCTAGCGTGTGGAAGACACCTTTGGTGAGTTGTTGAAACATTTAACTCTCTGAAATGCCAATAATGTAACTTGATGAAATCTTTTCTGTAGTAAGAAGTGCTTAAGCTGTTCCCCTGCAAATATTATTTAAAGAAACATAAAACGTACAAATCTGGATTTTTCCTTTGACTCACCTTGATATTAAATGATGGAAAACTTGGTTCAAAGACAACAACAATTAAGTGATAGTTCAAAGAGTAAAACAATATCACTTGGAGGTTTTTGAATGGTTTTATTAGCCTCAAAAGTAAACAACCCCCTGGGACCTTATTTTCCTAGGTCCTAAAAATTACTAGACCCAGAAACAATTTCTATCTACAAGAGGTAAGGTTGTCGCTAATGCATGTTTCTCTTTGAGAGATACGATCTGACTCCATTCTGCTAAGTCAGGGTATCTAAGGGAGTGAAAACGAGGGTGTGATGTGCAGATGTTAGACAGTGAACAAGTCTAGGTGAATTACCTAGTCTCAGCCTTAATCCTAACTTTCCGGACACATTGGGTAATACTCGTGTGCAAGGATAAATTTAAGGAACCGTTACTGGAGTAGGCTGGAGTGAGGACTTGTTGCAAAGTCCTGTGGCTGCCTCACTCACGTAGAATGACATGGCGCCCAACGTGCTTAAAGCATAACGAACTCAAGATACCAAGGCGTGCGTCAGTGGACTGACCAAGCGCCAAACCACAACTCTCTTAGGGTAGAGGAGTTGTGGCGCCCAACATGCTTAAAGCATAACGAACTCAAGATACCAAGGCGTGCGTCAGTGGACTGACCAAGCACCAAACCACAACTCTCTTAGGGTAGAGGAGTTGTGGCACCCAACGTGCTTAAAGCATAACGAACTCAAGATACCAAAGCGTGTGTCAGTGGACTGACCAAGCACCAAACCACAACTCTTCTAGGGTAGAGGAGTTGTGGCGCCCAACGTGTCCCTGGATGAGCATATTTAAACGTACTTGGGTGGGCTCAAGGCGACCTTGGGCATTTTTTGAAGAATAAAGTACTCAAGAGACAAAAGCGTGCATCAGTGGACTGACAAGCGCCAAATCACAACACTCCTAGGGTGGAGGAGTTGTAGTTACTGGGCTAGCTACCAGTTGAGTACCTTTTAACTCCATAGCAGTGGGGCGGGGTACATAGGGCTTACTAATGGTCTGCTGATCACAGATCAGGAGTAAGATTAGCAGCAGGTCTGTTTTCATCCCAGGATCAGGGACATAAAGTCAATCGGCTTTGAAAACATACCGACTCGAGACGACAAAAACGAAAAATAGCCACAGAGGTAGCACCAGTAGGACTGGAGGACCAGTCCAAAATGAACGATCCAACTGAACCAAACCCCGAGCTGGTATCTACTACCACGACGGAGGATTCTCAAATCCAGCAGGTGAGAGCACGCATGGATCAAGGACAACACCTCACATCAGTCTGGAATCGACTTGGACGAACAGTTCCTCGAGAAAGAGATGTTGGGGCTCTAAGAGTGGTAGTAAGGGGAAGGACAAGAGAAGTGACCTTCATTGGGATGCCCGATGAGACCTTGGTCCTCCGGATCGATCAAGCAGTAAAGTCTTGTGACCTAGACCAACATTGTTGGGATGAAAAGGGAAAAAACGGGATGAAACAAAACCCAAGAAAGCAAAAAGCAGTCCCTAGTGCTCATCAACAACAACAACATCAACATAGGGGGCCTCAAAGACAGCCAGAACCACGGTGTAAGGAACGACCCCCGAGACCCCAGTCAAATCCAAAATATGGGGACCAACTGCATGGAAGATTTCAAGCCCCAGCAGCTAACACAACTCTTCGAAGATGGGGCGACTATGTGTCCTCAAAAGAATATGATAAAATGACCCCTGGTGAAAGAAAGGCCCTTCGTGAATTCCGACTGAGAGGGGATGGGGGACCACCTAAATAATGGTTGAAAGGTTGCGGGTCACCCTAGATAACGCTTATTAGGACGGTGTTGAAATCTATGCCAAAGTGGATGGAAAACCTTACCTGATAGACTCTGGGGCAGAGGTGTCTATGACCCACAAAAACCTAAAAACAATGACACCTTACGGTTCAATTGGCAAACAGGACCGTACAAAAATCTGTAAATATCCCCGAAGTAACAGAACAAAGAGTGAATGAGAGCGGATTCTCCCCGGATGGGAAAGAGAAGTTGAAGCAAATCATTGAGTCGGCTTCCGTAACTAGATTCAAACACGACTGCGGAGGCCTAGGTTCAAAAACCGTACACCTCATTGAAGGGGGGAGAAAATGGATTTGAAAATGCTAAGGGAAAACTGGTGACTCACCATGATTTGTGGAAGAAAACCCAGCCTGGGTGTCTAATGTGTTATGTGTTCTGAAAGTTGTTAATATGAAGGGTGGGTATAGTATTTCTTCTGGGGTGGGGATTAAGTGGATGTCCTGGATGTCCTGGATGATGGTCTTGGACTATACTTGGCCGGTGTGCGGGCCCCGGTTGGGGCCTGTTCTTGGTGCTTCCTGGCTCTGTCGACGGTTGGGCGGGCGCTCTTGGCCGTGTCGTCCATGTGGGATTTTGTGTCCTCTTGGACGGCGGGCTGACTGCGGTTCGCAGGGGTCGTGGCGGCCCTGGTGGGTGTGGGCTGTTGGTTCTGCTGTTGGCGGCCCTCGGGGCCGTGTCCCTCTCTGGTCTTGGCTCAATGTCCTGGCGGTCGGAGAGGTGTTTCCTTTACCTCGCTCCTTGGGTGGACCTTGGCGAGCTGGGGGGTAAGCAGGGTCAGCGGGGGAGCTGACTCGCTGTGGGAGCACTGTTCCTGCAGTTATTTTTCTCCCCATCCCTCAACACGCACCTCCGCCCTCTTCATCTTAAATTAATACATGTAGGGAATTTGGGTCTCGGGTGTGCTGCAATGGTTTTACATCTCTGTTGTTAAGAGCACCTGGGACTCAATTTTATATACACTTTAGACATTCATTCATAAACATCTTCATAAAAGTCACATATAGGGAATGGAGTGAGCACTATGGCTATGGGTGGCGGGATGACATCAATCTCGCCCCCATGCCTATGCTCACTCAACATTATGCATCTAGACAATTAGGGCCTGGGTTAGAGTTGGAGTGGAGGGGAAACTGGTACAATGCTAGCCTTTGCTCCTTCTCTTTCCCTTTTAAATACACTTTACAACAACACTCACCAACAGTACATTTGGGGGCGGGGGTGTGTGTGTCGGGGTCTTGATTTGTTAATTTCAATTTTATTTATTTATGTATTTATTTATATATTATTTATTTATTTTTCTCTTACCCCCTGGTTGCCTTGCGGACATTCTGGGGGTGGGCCGTCAGGGGTTGTGCTGGGGTGTGGGGGGGTTCGGGGCCTGCGGGTTCGCCGTGGGCGGGGCTGGCAGTGCGCTCCCTCTGGGGCTGCTTGGACTCGGGTGTCCTGTCCTGTCCTGTCGGCAGGGCGCGGGGTGTGCCGGATCTTGGACGTCTGCTGCTCTCCACCCCAGAATGAATGGGTCTACCTCCTGGGTTTGGATGTGGGCTGCCCCATGTAGGGAGCAGGTACATGTCTTGGACCTAGGGGGTATAGAGTGTGCATCGGGATTATGAATGGAGCGTGTCGTTATTGTTTGTCTTTCTGTGACTGAGGGTGAGGATGAGGGTGGGTCTGAATGAGTGTGTCTGTGTATGAATGTTTAAGTGTCAGGCTGGGACTTGGACTGCCCCCTCTCTGATACTTCTGAGGCTACCCAGTGTCGCGCTCCTGCCACGTGGCCCCCTGGTGGGTGTTCCTCTGCCTACGGGCGTGCTTGGGGCCCTCACTATCTGGGGCTGGGCGCTTGGGCGTTTGTCAGCTCGGCCTGGTGGCTGCCTGGTGGGGCTCGGGTCCTCTGGTCCTGTCAGGTCTGGACCTGAGGGATGGGCGTCCCCGGTGCCCGAGCCTCGGTGACCGGCCCTGGGGCTACGTCGGTGCAGCGGGCTCCGGCGGGGGCCTGTGTATTGTCGCTGTTGACCCCGGGGGGTCATTGTGTGTGGTCCCTGGTGGGGTTCGTCCGGTTCTTCCACTTGGTCGGATCTGGGGAGTGGACGAGTGGCTCGTCCTGTTCGGGTGGTCCTGGGGACTCTGGGCTCGGGGTCCTTCCTGGGGTCTTGGGCTTTGATCGCCCCTTCGTCTGTCTCGGGCTTTGGGGGGACGGGTCTCTGATGCTTCACAGTCGCTACTAAATGTTCTATTGGAGGAACCTTATTCACTTATGCATGCTCACAACCACACACAAATGGATGCAGGGATGTATAGTAGATGTATGTAGATGGGTATATAAATGAATATAAATATATATGTATGTATATTGTATATATATTTGTAGGTATGGGTATGTGTATTTATAGAAATCTACTGCAAGGTCATGAATATTATCAGTCTTTATGCTTGTATGTTTCGTTGCTGTGTACTGTCATGTGCTTTGCAGGATTGTGGACGGAGGTTTGGTGTGTTTGCCTTGTGCTCTTTCTGTGGACAATTGTTGTTTTGTTGTCTCACTTTCTCTTTTCTTTCTTTCTCTCTATTAAAAAAAATACATATTGGAGTGAGAGGATGGCTATAAGGTGTGAAGGGAGGCCATCTATAAATGGAAAAAAAGAAAGAAAAAAAATGCTAAGGGAAAACTGGTGACTCACCATGATTTGTGGAAGAAAATAGCCGAAATCAAGCTGAATCTACAAGTTAGAGGTAGAGCACCAAAAGTCCCACACCAAGAAGAAGGAAACTACTGGTAGGGAAATGAAGAAGTGGACGTTCTGTACAACAAAGAAAAATCGTTTTGTTGATCGAGAAGTGGGAAAAAACCCCAGCGAGCTGAGGGTCCCACAGAGAATACGTGTTGGAGGTTGTGCGTAACGTGCATGAAGAGCTAGGTCATGCAGGCGTACAAACCTGGACACAGGAGGAGTTGGAGAGTCAGGAGCTCTGGATTCCCATGCAGCAAATTTGCAAGGTACTGCAGGACTGTGTGGTATTTGGTCAATACAACCTCAGGACGTCGCGGGTACCGAGTGGATGAACAAACTAACAGGTGTCACGGGTGGCACTTGTTAACAGTAAGAAAAACTAATCACAACGGTGTTGTTATCATGCTGAAACAATTCTGTGGGTCGTTGGGCTTTCCAAAGGAACTAAGAAATGATGATGGGACACACTGTCACAACGTACAAGTGGATCACTAGTGTCAGACTTTTGGGGTGATGCGTTTTCTCACTGCCCCCCACGCCACAAGCCAACAAAGTTGCAGAAAGAGCCACAGGTTTAGCCAAAAAATTGGATAGCTAAATATGCTAATACCAAAGAATGGAGCACTAAAACTGTGGAAGTAAGGCAACCCTGTGTAGTAATATAGGAAGGGGTCAGTTTAATGACTTACCTATATTTTAGATGTATAAATTGGCAGGGTTTAGACTGACACAAAAATACATCATTAATTAAACGGGTTCTCTCTTTTTCAGCTTAATACCAATAATTCTATACCTTGACCAGATGTAATTCACAGAAAACGTTAAACTTATGTTGGAACAGCAGGACTGGTCCATTTATTTAACATAATCAATAAATTACATCACACATTATGTACATGATTGGTTGATCATTTTTCCTATAATTAACTTCAGCACAGATGAAATATAGGAACAACAGAACAAGTAAAGGATGATATTTTACTCATTTCAATTCTGTAGGTACATTAACTTAGTTTCTGGCTTAGGAAGATAAAGGTTTAGGAGGAAGGAAATGGAGGAAAAGAAATTAAGAGTCAGGGAGTTATCTTGATGTGTTTAACCAGAAGCATGGCAGCTCTCCGGCTGAACTCGGCTACACGTTGGTACCCTTGGCAAAGCATTTGACGACTTGTTACCTCGTGAAGATGGTCAGTCTCCCTCGGTCCAGTTTGGTCAGTTCGTTTACCATTCTCAGCGTCTCCAGACGTGCGCCTTGACTCGAACCGAAAGTAACGGCAGCTCCTGGTGTTGTTTTCAAGATAAGACGTTCCTTAAAGGAATGTCAATAAAAGAGAGCTTTTTCAGCTGTTGAAGATGACTTATAACTTGGCATGTTATAAGCCTTTAACTGAATGACGTGGTCATTAGCGTGTTGACCAGACGATCATCAATTCTTTGGGGAACCTCATGGCATTGAGGTCCTCAGCAAACTCCGTCAGTTCCAGCAACAGCTTAGAACTTTAAGGAAGGATCTGTGATCAGTGACTTGTTGTTCTTCTCTGATTGGTCCAAACAAACCAGTGGATGAAGGTCACTCGGATAGGAGAAGATCAGTTTTTAGAACAGAGAAGAAGTTGTTTAGAATGAAGACAGAGAAACAGATTAGACTGGAGCCAGCTTCATAAAACAACTGATTAAAACTGTGTTCTAACTTCTAACAAAACTGATCGAGTTCAGTCTGACATATTAATTCACTTTCACCGTTTGATTCATCATATGAAGAAGTGATCATTATTTTGAAATACCATTGGATTTCCAACTTGAATTAAACAGTTTGAATTAAACAGTCTTTGACTTAACAAACATTGAATTCAATAATGCTTATACAAGTAACACAAGGTTATTCATTAACACAAAAATAGAGGAATAAGAGAGTCTCTTATGACTTATTGTGTTTTGATTCAAAATAATGTAATAAAATAGTGTTAATGTCCTTTTTCTGAGAGTATCAGTGAAAAGGTGTCACTGGGACAGTTCAAGTATCAGAGCGGGCATGGTCATGTCCACTACACCTGGAATGACAGACGTTGAACTGGAAGACCCTCCCCCGGTAAGGAGCTTAACCAACATCAATTTAACATGCTGGAAAGTAGCGGGGCCTCAAGGTTAAAGAGGAACAACCAGCCTCCAACACTTCATTTGAGGTTGGACAAAAGGTGTGGGTCAGATCACAGGATCACCCATCAACAGTTGCAGTATAGCCAAAATACAACGCCACAGACAAAGTGAAGAGAATATTAGACAATAACACGGTTGTGTTAGCAAAGAAGGGAATCCAAGAAATAGAACAACTGAAGCCAATTCCCAGCTAATTCAAAACCAGAAACCGGATTATGGCCAATGAACCAAGTACCATGCTCCCCTATCGTAGAATGGCCACTATATGTGGGGGAGTTATCCTAAGACAACAACCTCATGGCTTTGGGCAGGTAGGGCTCTGAAGATCTTGGAGTATGCCAAGAGAAAGATACCTGTCAGCAGAATGCGAAATGATTAAGTGGAACAAGCTGTAAAACAGCTATGAAGTCAACATGGAACCTACTGGCCTACCCATTTGGTGGGAAGGACCAGGAAAAGATAAGCCCCTTCTAATCTGAGGTGAAGAACAAAGATGAAGAAATTATCCCCTCAAACCTGAGGCGAAGAAACAAAAAGAGATGAAAAAAATAAGCCCCTCAGAGCTGAGGTGAAAAGAAAAGATGTACGGGAGTACAACTGAAGCCAGTAAGGTGGATACCTTTATTTGTGGGAAATGTAAGACCACAGTTTTACCGAGAGTAATGATCCTCACACAATGGGAATTGAGTGAGAGAGGCCCAGAAGATTGTACCTGTGAATGGGAGGGGACTATGGTGAAGTACTGTGTAAATTGTCAAACGAGGATGCTGCAGGTTCCCGGAACAGCTGCACAAAGGGTAGACACGCCCATAAGACCTGACTCCACCTAGTGGATTGAAGTCTCGGTACAGATGGTCATGGCACCATACAGAGGAGTGTACTCGGTGGGAGCTACGGTACAGCTGATCGAAGACAATAAAGAAGACACAGAAAAGTCCCAACCCAGTAAAACAGAGAAAAAGCGAAGTGTGCTGAACGCTTGGGCCAGCAAGACATTTCTGAGGAAATGGAAGCACACAAACAAGGAAATGGACAACTAAAAACTGAACGACGGGGCACTAGAATCATCAAAGGATCTCATCATCGCAGAAAGAAAGGTAAAGAATCATTAAATCAAATCATGAGGTGTCCAAATTATATCTGGAAAGGGAGAGATAATATAAAATCTGCAAGAATCATCGAAACATGCTGGTCCTGGGACAGAGGCCCGCTTTACGATGACTCTGATTCAGAGGATGAGATACCCACTGATGTGTGGAATTTGCTGATTCAACGATCCAGGGGAGGACCGTATCAACCAGCTCTGACTGTACGTAACAAATTAGTAAAGTTAGACCGTCCCAGAAAAGATTACACCTTAAACTTTAACAGAACCAAAAATTACTACTGCTCATGTACAATGTTCTACAGGAGCAAAGACCTAACTAAAGGGTCTCATAGGTGTATCCCTGACTACGCAGTAACAAAAGACTCATGGAGAATGCCATACAACCCCAGCCCAATGGGGACACCATGGATCTTCAATGTTGTCTATTTAAAAGTACTCGGAATGCAATTCAAAATCAGATGGGGCCATAATTACAGAGAGCCACATCAAACACATTTCTGCGAGATCTCCATAGGGGAGTTGGAGGTTTGGACAACAAGCCGAGCTATGAAAATAAGCATCTACAACCGGGAAACTAACCCAAACAAAATAGTGGTTGAAAACACTGAGCTGCCCCTACGAATGCTGTGTGATCGAGTCTGCACACCCATCAACGATTGGGAAGAATACCCAGTACGAATGGCTTACAGGACGACTGTATCGTACAGAGGACACCCACTTGTCAGTACGGTAACAGCGTTGGAAGAATGGGGTGAACACTATGTGCAATATGGAAGAAAATCCAGGGAAATGTTCAGACAGAGACTGTGGGAGGCGGAGGAACAGCGCCGAAGAGGTGAGGACCCTTCTGACAAACCTTTTTGTGGGTTGCAAGGGCCCTAGCTTGAACCTGCATGTTGGGGGGTCTATCAATGGAAATGGGTGTGGAGAGGGTTGAGACCAGAATTGCCACACCCATCTCCTCTCTGCGTGGAACTGTCACTGCACTAAAACCATAGATATACGGAAGTATCTGATCTCGTATATCTCCGTATCTTTCACATATACGGACAATTTCCGGGGATTTCCGTATCGCATCCCCGGCAGATCCGGTTTCCGGATATTCCTGTAAACGGCCCGCAATGATCCTTAAAAAATCCCAAAATCCGGATACTTATATCTCCCGCAGATCCAGAACAAATGTGGCTGTTATCCCTCGGGATTGCTGCTTTACATCTTTTTGGAAACTTTCCGCATTTTACACGTATGGTTGGTTAGGTTCGCGCCCATACGTGACAGATGTCTGTCGCATATTTCCGGATTTTTATCTGCCGCAGATCCTGTAAAATGTGGCTTTTATCCCTCGGGATTCCTGCTTTACATCTCTTTGGAAACTTTCTGCATCTTACACGTATGGTTGGCATAGGTTCGCGCACATACCTGACAGATCTCTGTCGCATATTTCCGGATTTTTATCTGCCGCAGATCCGGAAAAATTTGGCTTTTATCCCTCGGGATTCCTGCTTTAGATCTCTTTGGAAACTTTCTGCATCTTTGACGTATGGTTGGTTTAGATTCACGCCCATACCTGACAGATCTCTGTCGCATATTTCCGGATTTTTATCTGCCGCAGATCCTGTAAAATGTGGCTTTTATCCCTCGGGATTCCTGCTTTACATCTCTTTGGAAACTTTCTGCATCTTTGACGTATGGTTGGTTTAGATTCACGCCCATACCTGACAGATGTCTGTCGCATATTTCCGGATTTTTATCTGCCGCAGATCCTGTAAAATGTGGCTTTTATCCCTCGGGATTCCTGCTTTACATCTCTTTGGAAACTTTCTGCATCTTTGACGTATGGTTGGTTTAGATTCACGCCCATACCTGACAGATGTCTGTCGCATATTTCCGGATTTTTATCTGCCGCAGATCCGGAAAAATTTGGCTTTTATCCCTCGGGATTCCTGCTTTACATCTCTTTGGAAACTTTCTGCATCTTTGACGTATGGTTGGTTTAGATTCACGTCAATACGTGACAGATGTCACTCGGATATTTACAGAATTTTTTTTATTGATTTATGCAATTTTGGGAATTTGATATACTGTAAATATAGGTTTGGCATTCATGTAAAATAACTATCTTAATATATGTTTCCAATACAAGCAATTAAATCATTAAATAATACAAACATATGAATTACTGAGCTCAAACGTCTTTGCTGTAATGATGGATGTTAATGTCATGTTTGTATAAGTATGTGACCTTTATGTCAATGCCTGCTGACAATGTTGCAAACTAATTTCCCTATGGGGACAAATAAAACTGTCTATCTATCAGTGGTTAGTTGTTTTTTTATTTGCAATATCTGAAGCACTTTATGTACCGTACATTTGTTTTAAATCTGCTATACAAATCACAAGCTGGACCAGTAAACCATTTCAATAAGAACCATGAAAAATCAGTATAATAGGCTATAACAGTTTATGAAACAGTCTAGTAAATACGGTAAACAGTGGTATGTATCTTCATAATAAAATACTAATGCAAACATATCAAGACATGAAAAAACTGACCATGACTTTTAAGATTTCACACACACACACACACACACACACACACACCCACACACGCACACACAAGAAAACAAAAGCAAGGGTTTCATTTGAAATAAAAATTGTTCTTGTGCTTCTTGGCTGCCTCATTTCCCATGGGCAGTCTACGATGTAGCCGACCATTCTGCAGGACTGCTCTCAGGTGGATAAACTTTCCATGTGTCTTGTCTATGTGTCGGTCTGGCACGCTGCACCCACTCATTCTTCATCCTTTAAAATGGAGCGACCAACAGACTGCCATGAATTCAAACGCTTCAACGTAAAACAGAAAACACAAGGTCAATAAGAGCACTTTATTAAATGCATCCATATTCATTCATTCAACCTTGATTTATGCAGGTTAATCTCATTGAGCCTCGAGGACTCATTTACAAGAGAGACCTGTCTACAAACTAAAGAATGATGACAACAACAGTAGATTTTCCATCAACAATAGACAAGGCAAATGTCAAAAGTGTGTTTTACCTGCCACAGATCAAAACCCTGCATGTATAGGACAGATGTTTTGGCTTTGATGATTTTGCTCACAGCTGTAAAAATAAATAAATTAAAAAAAATAATAAAAATATGTACGAATGAAGTTCTGAGAGAAATGCGTGGTACTGCATTAGACCTACCAGTAGATGGCGCTTTAACACATCTCGAGGACAGACCAGCCAACCTGCAAAAAAAAAAAAAGAAGAAAATGCTCAGTATTTGTAAAGCAGTTTTACAGCAAAGCTAGTATATATACATACATATATATATACATACATATATATATATACAAATATATATATATATATATATATATATATATATAAATACAATAAATGATAAAGTACACAAAGGAGCAAATTTTTAGATATATATTTTTTAAATTTTTAGATAACTGTTGTGAGATAGTTCTAGCACACATATGTCAAAGTGGCGGCCCGCGGGCCAGATCCGGCCCGCGGACTGATTATTTATGGCCCCCTGGATGATTTGAAAAAATATATATATATTTTTTTTGGGTGATGGCCTCCCTTCTCCCCTTATAGCCATCCTCTCCACACCATTATTATGAAATATTTATTCTAGTAATTATCTAGTGGAGTTTTTTATTATTATTAAAGCTGCACTATGTAACTTTGTAGTGCAGTCTGTAACTTTTCTAACAATATATTTTTAACATATTTCTTCACTCTGTCACTATCTACTGACAGACTGATGTTAGACAAAGTAATCTCTGAAAAAAACTATAGTCCCCTTGCTTCTCTATCAGCATTTATAAAAACACTAAAAACACAGAGTGACCCGCCGTTAACCAGCCAATAAAAACAGAGTTTGTAACCAGCCAATAAAAACAGAGCTTGAATTTGAATCAGCCAATAAAAAACAGAGCTTGAATTTGAATTTCAGCAGAGCAAGGTGGAGCAGAGCCATATAAGGCTCTGAGGGGGAGGGATCAGAATGCTTTGCCTGTTGAAAATATTTCTAAGTTCTGCGCTCTACAGAAAGTTACACATAGCACCTTTAATGTATAATACTGTAATATTGAGCATGCATCAGGGTTATTTATAATATATTTGTTATAAATAGCTATATTATAAAATAATGTAAAATACTAAAAGCAGGAACATGTCTGTGTTGATTTATGCCAAGAACTTAGCATATTTTAATTTAATTAATTTATTCATTCGTTTAAAAGAGAAGAAGGTATCTTTCACATCTTTGGGGGGAAAAAAAGAAGAAAAAAAAATTCTTCACCGGTAGTTGTTTGGCATAGTTTATGTTGTTGCATTTTTTTCTTATGGCTCTTCGCACATCTTGCATGGTGATGTCAGGGAACTTTGCCTTGGTGTAGACTGAATGAAAAAAAATAAAATAAAAAAAATTACTCCAATGTTATACCATCGTATCATCAGTGTAATTACTCTCACATCAAACATTTCTTTAAAATAGGTATCTAGGTTTCACCAGTGATAAACAATAAATTAGTATTAAAGGTGCAGTCTGCAGTTTCTGTAGAACGCAGCACTTAGAAAATTTTTCAACAGGCAAAGCATCCTAATCCCCCCCCCCCTCAGAGCCATGTATGGATCTGCTCCCGCTTGCTCTGCTGAAATTCAAATTAAAGCTCTGTTTTTATTAGCTGGTTAACGGCAGGTCACTGTGGCTTTTTAGAAATGCTTTTAGTAACACCTGGAGAAGCAAGGGGACTATAGTTTTTTTCAGAGATTACTTTGTCTAACATCAGTCTGTCAGGAGATGGTGACAGAGTGAAGAAATGTGTTAAAAATATATTGTTAGAAAACTTACAAACTGCACTACAGAAACTGCAGACTGCACCTTTAAAGGGAACCACAATTACTTTTAACATTTGACTTTATTTGATAAACTTTTATTTTAACTGTAGAAATACTGTAGGGTGGTTTAGTTTAGTAAATTTTTAAAATATATTTTTAACATGGACAGAGCCATTTTATTTACACGCAAAGCGTACTGTGTAAATGACGCATGTAGGTTATCAGCTTTATCCACCCTGAAACTTACGGTAATCTTGGACAATATCTGATGATCAGCTCTTTTAAATGAACCCAGAGCGCTGACAGAGGAGAATGTAGAAACGAGTCAGGCTGAAGCTGAAAATGTGGCTGGAGGACAACATAGCTGCTTCATGGAAGAAGCACCTCAGCTTTCAGGGTGGATAAAGCTGATAACCTTTACACAGTACGCTTTGCGTGTAAATAAAATGGCTCTGTCCATGTTAAAATATATTTAAAAATTTACTAAACTAAACACCTACAGTATTTTTAGTCATTATTTTACAGTTAAAATAAAAGTTTAGCAATTAAAGGTGCAGTCTGCAGTTTCTGTAGAACGCAGCACTTAGAAAATTTTTCAACAGTGAAAGCATTCTGATCCCTCCCCCTCAGAGCTCTGCTGAAATTCAAATTCAAGCTCTGTTTTTATTGGCTGGTTAACGGCGGGTCACTGTGGCTTTTTAGAAATGCTTTTAGTAACACCTGGAGAAGCAAGGGGACTAGTTTTTTCAAAGATTACTTTGTCTAACATCAGTCTGTCAGGAGATAGTGACAGAGTGAAGAAATATGTTAAAAATATATTGTTAGAAAACTTACAGACTGCCCTACAGAAACTGCAGACTGCACCTTTAAAGTCTAATGTTAAAAGTAATCATGGTTCCCTTTAAAAAGAAACCAACAAGTTATGCGCTCAGATATTTTTGATTTAACAACTTTGAATAATAACCTGCATTTAACTTTGATTGTAAACTTTTTTTTATTATAGAGCGCATAACCAAATCCAATCCATATGGTATCAGTGAATGGCATTTTTAGGTGAGTGTATCAGATTCTGCATCATAAACTGTGAACGGAGCATGGAACGTTACAGTAATTTGTTCATAAAATGAGAAAAACATTAGGAATGTATTTTAGAATGAGTTTTTGTCCTACATTATATACACTCACCAAGTATAGTATCAAGCTTTGTGTTGTCCAAAAGCTTTGACTCCACATCTTTATGAGCCCCCGATTGCCTCCCAGTCAAACTTCAATTGGCCAATAACTCTCTCCCGTAGATGAGCTGCAAGATCTCCAACCAGCAAGGCTGAGCTGGTAGTCCGTAGAGACTTCCCCTTTCGCCTTGCGACTTCAACATCAGGCACAACAGGCACC
>JBBPBX010037924.1:19075-30665 GCA_038048925.1 Garcialebias charrua | reverse complement strand
GCAGTCTCAGAAGGATCAACCCTCATAAAGCAACCGGACCAGACAACATCCCAGGGAAAGTTCTGAAGGAATGTGCGGACCAGCTCTGTGAGGTGCTGGCTGACATCTTCACCACCTCACTTTCACTGGAGTCAGTTCCCACCTGCCTGAAGACCGCCACCATCATCCCAGTTCCAAAGAGCTCCACAGTGACTGGTCTGAATGACTATAGACCGGTGGCCCTCACCCCGATAGTCGCTAAATGTTTTGAGAAACTGGTCATGTCCCACATCAAGACAACCGTCAACATCAACGAGGACCCTCATCAGTATGCATACCGCGAGAACCGATCAACAGAGGACGCCATCTCCTCTGTGGTCCACACTGCTCTCACCCACCTGGATCAGAAGGACTCATACGTGCGTCTGCTCTTTGTGGACTTCACATCTGCCTTCAACACCATGATCCCCCAAACTCTGATAGACAAACTATCCACACTTGGACTAAGCCCCTCCGTTTGTAACTGGGTACTAGACTTCTTAACAAACAGACCACAGTCCGTGAAGATCCACAACTTCTCCTCCTCCACCATTACCCTCAGCACTGGCTCTCCTCAAGGATGTGTGCTGAGCCCTCTTCTGTTCACTCTGCTCACATATGATTGTACAGCCACACATCCAGGCTGTCATATTGTTAAGTTTGCAGATGATACAGCAGTGGTGGGATGCATCACAAACAATGATGAGTCCAGCTACAGACAGGAGGTGGAACACCTGGAGAGCTGGTGCAAAGAGAATAACCTTCACATGAATGTGAAGAAGACAAAGGAGATAATAATAATAATAATAATAATAATAATAATAATAATAATAATAATAATAATAATAATTGTCTAAGCTTGTCATCTGCGTATGTTTCCCATACACAGACGAAATTCGTCTCTGCATTTAACCCAACCACCTACCAGGCGGTGCAGTGAGCAGCCATAGAAGGCGCTCGGGGAGCTGGAGAAATAGGTGTGCACTCATAGACACCCCAAGATGTGTAGTGGCCGGGACGCAAACCCGCGTCCTTCGGGTCCCAAGTCAAACGCCCTAACCACTACACCATCTTGGCTCCTCCTCATAAATGTGAAGAAGACGAAGGAGATGATTGTGGACTTCAGAAGGAACAAACACACCCACGCCCCACTGAACATAGGTGGATCTGCGGTGGAGGTGGTCTCCAGCTACAAATACTTGGGTGTACACTTGAATGATAACCTCAGCTGGAGCAACAACACCACCAGCCTGATCAAGAAAGGTCATCAGAGACTCTACTTCCTCAGACGGCTGAGACGAGCTGGTCTGAGCAGCCCAGTTCTCACCTCCTTCTACAGGTGTGCAGTGGAGAGCATCCTGTGCTCCAGCATCAACGTGTGGCATGGAGGCTGCACAGTTGCAGAGAGGAAAGCTCTACAGAGAGTGGTGAAGGCTGCACAGAAGTCTGTTGGAGTCAGTCTCCCCACCATCACAGACATTTACACCTCCAGATGCAGGAAAAGAGCCACCTGCATCATGAAAGACCTCACTCACCCAGCACACTCACTCTTTGCCCCACTCCCCTCAGGACGGAGGTTGAGGAGCATCAAATGTAGAACCACTAGACTGAGGAACAGCTTCTACCCTGAGGCTGTTAGACTCATGAATAAATAAATAATAAGAATAAACACTGCAAAATATCACATCATGCTGATGCTGATCTGTTTTCTTGTTGCTGTGTTCATTTGTGACCATCTGCTCATACAGACTCATGTTCGTGCTGCTGTTTATAATGATGTTTTTCTACTACATTAGGGCTTAGTGTATTACTAGTTGATGTTTTTCTTAGTTAATCCTAGATGTTATTACTGTTCTTTTTTTTTTTCTCTTGCATTTGTTGTTGGATGTAACTGGGACCCTGTGTACATAATCTCGTTTTCATCACATGTACCACATGCGGTGCAAATGACAATAAAGACTCTCTGACTCTGACTCTAAAAAATTTGTTGGAGTGTCATTGAGACCTGCTATCTGAAATACTGACTCACACACATCAAGTTTGTTTCATAAGTTTGTAAACTGCAGTTTTGTAATACCAGTGACAGAAAAATAAGACTCACTAAGTGACGATGTAATTTTACTGATTAGGGTAAAGAACTTTGAAAACCATATTGATCTCCTCGCACCACCTCCGGTGCTCAGGAAAAAAAGTGTAATTCAGTCCTGAACAACACAAGTTTCCAGGCTTTAATTATGTTGAAGGAAAACCACAACACTCCACGTATTTTAGAAATGTGCCTACCTACCTATGACCAACAGGAATTGTCTCAGATCTGTCAACTACAGTACAGTTAAATACATTTTAATCAAGAAAACAAAAGACAGAGGAATTTTAGGTGCAACCTCTGGATTGTAGCTGTGTCTCAGTTCAATCTGCAGTCATGCCGTCTCCCAGTAATAAAACCTTTTTTATTACATGGAATGAGATTAAGTTTGCTGCCGTGTGTCTTTGACAACCTCAATCCATGTGTTGACACAAGTTTACTAGTAAACAGCAAAAATCCCATACATGTTCATGATTGCTCTTGCCACCTTTATTTATTATTATGGACCAGAGTAGTTTTCCTCTTGTGCTAGAAATGTGTTTGGAATTTTGACACACATGCACATATTAGTTCATACAAATTCCAATATTTCTTTGAATATGGGTTAAATCATCTTATATACATAACACATTCAACTGGGTTTTTTTTTCTTCTTTCAGTTTTTCCCTCTTCAGGGGTCACCACAGCAAGTCATCCTATCATCATTCAACACTTGCTCTTCTCAAGGGCGGACGTCTCCTCTCGGTCTCCACTTTGCTTTTGCTTTGTCTTGTCTGTGAAACTGTCTGAGAGCCTCTTCTACAAAATCTTACGAATCATAACTATGGACTTCAATTTGGTCAGTTGGTCCCTCAACACAACTGATAACATTTCTTCAACAAGAAGACAGGCTGTAGGCGAGCCGATTTGCCCTGTTGGCATGCACACAGCTGGATATCTCATCAACTTGATGATGTGTCTGTCTCTGCTGTCATCTGTGGATCTTAAGGACACATATTTAATTGGATTTATAATAACTGGTTCCTGCTTTTTGGATTTGTCTGGTTCCTGGTCTATCAACACACATGGAAGACGTCAGCGGCTAATCTGGACCTGGGGCCTCATGTATCAACGGTGCGTACGCACAAAAACCTTGCGTACGCCATTTTCCACGCAAAACTCAGTATGTATCCAAACAGAACTGAACGTGGAAATGTGCGCAGCCCCACGCCAACTCCAGTGCTGGCGTACGCACGTTTCTGTGGTTTTGGTTCCATTGGCGACACCTAGAGGTGATTCTGAGAAACTGTTCATGATGTGAAAATCATTATTGTTCACACCAAACACACATGATTAACAATTATTACATCCACATGGACGCAATTATATTATAATTAACCAAATCATAGAATAGTTATAACATTTCGTTGCTTATGTGTAAGGCACATAAAGGCATGTTGCCTGACAATATTCAAACACATTTTGTTAAAAGAGAGAGTGTATATTTTCATAAAGGAATTGAGATGTTTGTGAAGCCTTATTTTAGTAGTAGTTTGAAGGAACGATCCACAATAATTCAGGGAATAGGATTGTGGAATGGTTTGGAAGATACTGTTAAGAATGCCAGATCACTGTGTACATTTAAGAGACTGATAAAGACGAGTTTCTTGGAAGAATATGGGAATCGTTAATACATATATCTACTTAAGTTGTTGTCTGATTTGATTAAGATGTTTGAGTTTTTATGTTTTTAATTTAGCTAGATTGTTATTTTCTTTTTGAAATAAAATTTTATATATATAATTTGATTTACATTAGAATTGAGTAAAAAGGGGCAGTTTTCATAAGACTAGTTCTTCTTCTGCCACCTTTCATTTTATTTAATTTACTTTTTGTTATTGTATTGTATGTATAATTGTCATGTTTTTAAATGAAATGAATACATTTTCAAAAAAATAAATAAAAAATAACCTGCAAAAGATATAAAAAACAGAAAGACTGAATAGTCTTGCACAGCTTCAATTCTTGTTTTTTGGTTATTTTTAGCTGTTTTAGCAGTTGAAAAACGTGATGCATGATGGGACAAGACGACATTCCTCTGGTGCAGGGCATATTTAAATGAATTTGCATATTTATATGGAGGCGTGTCAAAGGCGGAGTCGGCCACTCTCTCATGTGCGCTCAATTCCACGTTGATTGTGATGTACAAAAGCAATGTGCGTGGATTCCGGCGTACGCACAGTTTGATACATCTGGATTTTTTTGTGCGTACGCCGTTTTCTGGATTTGACCGTACGTCACGTTTCAGTAAGAAGTCCACGCAAGTCTTTGTACATGAGGCCCCTGGTCAGGCAGTTCATGTCTTGAGAAACCAGACTTTTGAATGGATTACATCTCGGGGATTTTCTGAGGCTTGTTCCATTTGTTTGGTCATTTTAATTTGGACATTTCAGAAGCGAGTGGACCGACACAGACTGAAGGTAGATATCATTAAAGTTCTGCCTGTTCCCAAAACAATCGTGTTTATCTGACATTTGGCCTTGACACGCCATCTTATCTCAACATGCCTGCTGAAGTTTTGTAAACTTGACGCTCTCATCCTCCCAAACCTTCTGCTGAGGAATTCCATGGACTTTTCAGAGGAGCCCAGCTGAATAAACATTCTGTCATCATTTCAGGACTTTGAGTCCCCTGCCCTCTGCGTAATGTTGGCATCATTATGTGCTTGTGTGTGAGATTTTTTTCATTAGGAATTTTTTTGTCTCCAAACCCATGTGTTATTTTTCACCACTTTTATTGTCTGTCCAACAGGTCTCACTTGTAAATGAGTCTTCGAGGCTCAATGTGACTTATCTGTTTAAATAAAGGTTGAATGAATGAATCCTCCTCCATCTCACTCTGCATCCTCTGTCCTCACTCCATCTACCTTCATGTCCTATCTAACTGCATCCATATATGACCCATGATGACCCACATAAAAACATCCACCAACATCAACGAGGACCCTCATCAGTATGCATACCGCGAAAACCGATCAACAGAGGACGCCAGCTCCTCTGTGGTCCACACTGCTCTCACCCACCTGGAACAGAAGGACTCATACGTCCGTCTGCTCTTTGTGGACTTCACATCTGCCTTCAACACCATGATCCCCCAAACTCTGATAGACAAACTATCCACACTTGGACTAAGCCCCTCCATTTGTAACTGGGTACTAGACTTCTTAACAAACAGACCACAGTCCGTGAAGATCCACAACTTCTCCTCCTCCACCATAACCCTCAGCACTGGCTCTCCTCAAGGATGTGTGTTGAGCCCTCTTCTGTTCACTCTGCTCACATATGATTGTGCAGCTACCCATCCAGGCTGTCATATTGTTAAGTTTGCAGATGATACAGCGGTGGTGGGATGCATCACAAACAATGATGAGTCCAGCTACAGGCAGGAGGTGGAACACCTGGAGAGCTGGTGCAAAGAGAATAACCTTCACATGAATGTGAAGAAGACAAAGGAGATGATTGTGGACTTCAGAAGGAACAAACACACCCACACCCCACTGAACATAAGGGATCTGCAGTGGAAGTGGTCTCCAGCTACAAGTACTTGGGTGTACACATGAATGATAACCTCAGCTGGAGCAACAACACCACCAGCCTGATCAAGAAAGGTCATCAGAGACTCTACTTCCTCAGACGGCTGAGACGAGCTGGTCTGAGCAGCCCAGTCCTCACCTCCTTCTACAGGTGTGCAGTGGAGAGCATCCTGTGCTCCAGCATCAACGTGTGGCATGGAGGCTGCACAGCTGCAGAAAGAAAAGCTCTGCAGAGAGTGGTGAAGGCTGCACAGAAGTCTGTTGAAGTCAGTCTCCCCACCATCACAGACATTTACACCTCCAGATGCAGGAAGAGAGCCACCTGCATCATGAAAGACCCCACTCACCCAGCACACTCACTTTTTGCCCCACTCCTCTCAGGAAGGAGGTTAAGGATTACTACTGTTTACATTTACACTACTCTAATATCTACACCACTGCTGATACATATACAGTGTGCTCTGAACGGTCTTACTTAGGGATGCCCAATGTGCCTTACTGCATATGCCACTTTTTGCCTCTATAACAACATCAACTACTACCTCATACATATACTGTGTACATTAACTCATACGCTGCTTTGCCACTTTGCAAATGTCAATGCTAGAAACCTTTAGTTTATTTTAGTTATACTTTTTATACTCTTTTTTTATACTAGTATGCAAAAACTCAGGACAGTATTATGTTCATTAAATGTTTAATGTTTTAGTTTTAGAGTTGGTGTAAATTTTCATACTCTTATACCACTATGCAAAAAACTCAGGACAGTGTTAGTTTTACTATTTTATGCTTATGTCTATTATTATATGTTTCAGTGTTTCAATGTTTAGATGTTTACTGTTGCACCGAGGGACTGAGAGAAACGCAATTTCGGTCCTGTGTATGTCCTGTACAGTACATATTGCAGATCTGACAATAAAGTTGACTTTGACTTTGACTTGAAGGAGCATAAGTGTAGAACCACTAGACTGAGGAACAGCTTCTACCCTGAGGCTGTTAGACTCATGAATAAATAACCAGAATAATCACTGCAAAATATCACATCATGTTGCTGCTGATCTGTTTCATGTTGCTGCTGATCTGTTTCATGTTGCTGTGTTCATTCGTGCCCATCTGCTCATACAGACTCATGTTCGTGCTGCTGTTTGGAGTAGTGTTTTTCTATGATATTAGTGCTTGGTGTATTTGGTTTTTCTTAGTTCATATCTTAGATGTTATTACTGTTCTTCTCTTACATTTTATTGTTGGATGTAACTGGGACCCTGTGTACATAATCTCGTTTCATCACATGTACCACATGTGGTGCAAATGACAATAAAGATTCTCTGACTCTGATATCTCCTCTTTGGCTGTCCTTTTTGTCTTTTTTGTGGCAACTGCATTTCTAACATCCTTCTACCAGTATACCTACTGTCCCTTCTCTGGACATGTTCAAACCATCTCAGTCTGGCCTCTCTAACTTTATCTGTTCAACCTGTGCTGTACCTCTGATGATCTCATTCTTATCCATCCTTGTCACTCCTAAGGATAACTTCAATATCTTCATTTCAGCACTTTCAGTACTACTTTCTTCTTTTTGTCAGTGCCACTTCAGTGACACTGAAGCCTACTAAAACATAGCTGGTCTCATAACTGTCTGTCACAACTTTTCCTTTAACTTTTGCTGACACCCCTTTGTCACTCCTAAAACTAAACTTTTCTCCATCCACTCCATCCTGCCTGGACTCTTTTTTTTAACCTCTTTACCACACTCCCCATTTTAAGGGACAGTGGACCCCAAGTACTTAAAGTCCTGCAACTTTGTGACCTCAGCTCCTTGTAACCTCACTGTTGCACCTGTCTCCCTCTCATTCACACACATGTACTCTGTCTTACTACGGCTGACTTTCATTCATCTTCTTTCAAGTCCACCTCTCCAAGTTCTCTTCCACCTATAAAGTTCTTCCACAAATAAAGTCCAGTTGATCCTATATTGAACGCCTTTTTTGATCTCTTCCACCTGTTCCCTGTTCTCAGCACAGATCACAATGTCATCTGCAAACATCATAGTCCATGGAGATTCCCGCCTGACCTCAACTGTTAGTCGGTCCATCACCAGAGCAAACGAGAAGGGGCTCAGAGCCGATCCTTGATGCAATCCCACCTCCACCTTGAAGCTATCTGTCACATCTACAGCACATCTCATCACTGTCCTGCTGTCCTCATACATGTCCTGTACCAGTCTAACATACTTCTCTGCCACTCCAGATTTCCTCATGCAATACCACATCTCCTCCCTCGGCACCCTGTCATATGCTTTTTCTAAATCCACAAACACACAATGGAGTTCTTTCTGACCTTCTCTGTACTTCTCCATCAGCATCCTCAAAGCAAATATTGCATCTGTGGTGCTCTTTTTCAGCATGAAACCATACTGTTGCTCACAGATATTCACCTCTCATTTAAGTTTAGCTTCCAGGGGAGTGGTGGCGCAAAGGTTAAGAAGGTGCGCTTGTGATCGGAAGGTCGCCGGTTCAAGCCCCGGTACCGACAACATCAAAGATGTGGGTGGGATAAGTGAAGCGGTCACACTTGTATCCACCCTCATCTGCCCCACTCTGGGCCCTTGAGCAAGGCCCTTAACCCCCACCATCTGCTCCCCCGGAACCCTAGATAGCAGCTCTCTGCTCCACACAGAGGGCTGTGGTTGCTCGGTGGTCTGTGGTTGTGTCAGGAAGCATAGATATAATAAACACTAGATAAGCTGAGGCGGAGTCTCCGGCGTCGTCACGTGGCAGCCATCTTGCGACAGACAGCAACATTAGCTGCAGCTGTTGAAACTGAATGGAGGTGAGGGGTTTACACAAACAAAAATACTCTTAACTCGCTGTAATCTTGACGGATTTACAAACGGTTTATCTTTTTAAAAACGTTATTAACGTGGCTATGATTTCTTTGGTAGTCAGACAGCACTTTTGTCTTTTTTAAAACGTTTTATTCATGTTTTGGGTGTCACACTCATCGAGAATCTAGAATCTGTTTTTATTACACCAATAACTATTTTATTACAAACTACTGTAAATGACTATCTTGATCATGATTGTATTTATTAGCATACTATTAACAAGAGCCTTTGATTAAGGGCTAGCTAGTACAGTATTCCAAATATTTCCCCAGCATTCTTAGATCACTAGGAGCTCTTTGTTTTTAACTGAACTAAAGCTGCACATGATTTCCAAGCGGTTTGGTATGTTCAACACTAATTACTGCTTTGTGTTTTACAGAAATACTCTTTGACAAGATGCCTGACTTTTGTGCAGCCTATGGATGCTCCAATAGGCGTAACATCAAAACAAGAAACCTTGGGATCACATTTCACAAGTAAGACTCTGTGACAGTATTATTACTTTAATTAGAATAATCATAGTTATATTTTGGATCAGTGCACATTATTGGTCATGCTACACACCAAAATGTGAGATAATATTATTGACATAATATTATACATAATATATATTTACATAATAATGACATAATATATATTTACAGCACTTTGGTTGACCTTGTTGTTGTTTTAAGTGCTCTATAAATAAAATGGTATGGTATGGTATACGGCTTGTAAAAGTATCTTTATATAAATTATGATGTATGATTTAGTGTTTCTTTTGGACACAATTTTTAATAGCTGTTTTATTGTACCAAAAGTAAATGCAAGCACACCAAAAGTATGATATATGTGTATAATTGTCATTACTATAATTCAAAGGTAAAGAAAGGAAGTGTGGAAAATAATGACCATCTTCTTCATGTTTTTAAGGTTTCCCAAAACCAGAGAGAGGAGGCGGCAGTGGGAAGTTGCCCTGAGAAGAGAGGGTTTTGTTGCCCTGGACAGGACACTGCTCTGCAGTGATCACTTCAGTTCTGAGGACTTCGATCGGACAGGGCAGACTGTTAGATTAAAAGATAGTGTTGTTCCAACACTTTTCAATTTTCCATCGCATCTTCAAAAGGTATGTATCATCGACCTACAAGATTTCAAGATGTATAAGATTGATATGTCTATAAACTACTGTATATATAAATATGTGGTTAAATGTCACAGTTTAGTATTTCTTTCTGCAAATTTAGCAATAAACAATGTGTTGTTCTTTACATAGCACATTTTAGACACTCTACTTTTGTTTATTTTAGCTTGTAAAAACAAGAGGCTCAAACACCTCTAGAAGAATAGAAGACAACCTGGCAATGGACCTGTCTCAGGATAAAGCTCAGTCTGATGTTGTGAGTATTAATTGATTCACACAATTGATAAGTGAATAATTATTTTTTTTTAAACTGTTAAATTCCACATTAATATTATTTATATATTTGTATATTTTTGCAAAGCAACTGGAAGCCACTGCAAAGAGGCGAAAGTGCTGCAAGCGGCAGGCCACTGACCACCCGTATTCACTGCCTCCTTGCCCCAAGGCTATATATGCCAAACTTAATGAAGCCTCAGCTAGAGTGAGGAAATTGCAGAGGGAGAAATCGAATGCCTTGGCAAGAGAAAGGAGGGCCAAGAAAAGCATGCTGTCTCTTCTAGAGGAACTGAAGGAGAAAAATCTCATCAGTTTGCACTATTTCTCATATTTGCACTAATGTTTGTATTACATCACTGCCTATAGTCATACTACTGTTTACATTCTCTGTTTACATACTACTGTTTACATTCAATGTTCACATTTATTAATACTGTTTACATTTATTACTACTGTTTACATTTATTACTACTGTTTACATTTACACTACTTTTATATCTACACCACTGCTGATACACATACAGTATTCTCTGACCAGCCTTATTTAAGGATGCCCAATGTGCCTTACTGCATATGCCATTCTATAACAACATGAACTACTACCTCATGCATATACTGTGTACATTAACTGATATGCTGCTTTGCCACTTTGCAAATGTCAATGCTAGAACCTTTAGTTTATTTTATAGTTATACTTTTTATACTTTTTTACTTTTTGTACTAGTATGCAAAAACTCAGAACAGTATTATGTTCATTAAATGTTTAGTGCTTTAGTTTTTAGAGTTGGTGTAAATTTTCATACTCTTATACCACTATGCAAAAACTCAGGACAGTGTTAAAGTTTTACTATTTTATGCTTATGTCTATTATTATATGTTTCAGTGTTTTAATGTTTAAATAGTTACTGTTGCACCGAGGGAGTGAGAGTCTTGTCACACTATCAGATGTCACACTATCAGATGTTTATTTTTGTTTATTTGTTTGTTTATTTATATTTCTCAATTATTAAATCTTTTCATGTATCTAAAAAGAATAAACTACACATATTGACCAAGGTTGGTGTAATAATGTATTTAATATTACATAATATTTAAATGTGTAGGGAAAAAAATTGGCATAAATTAATTTCATATCACCAATAATAATACTATTTATGATGAAATAGTATTAAATATTTATTAGCATTGTAACATATGTCAGTTAATTTCGCTGGAAATAAACATGTATTTAGAAATAGATGTAAATATAATCTTATTGTGTATACTGCTAGTGCAATACAGTGTCTACATAACGTTATTTTCATGTGAACGTCCATCTTAAGTATACCATATTATAACAACATCTCTCACATTTATAACAAACCAAACCGTTTTAAAATCGGATGGAAATTAAGCAAGTTATGGTTATTTTAATAGTGAATGCACCATTCACATTCATGTTAAGAGTGGGCGTTCTGTCTGTCCCAAGATGGCCGCCGTCTGACGATGTCGGTCTCCATTGGCCAACAGCGGGGCTGTCTTATCTAGTGTTTATTATATCTATGTCAGGAAGGGCATCCGGCGTAAAAACAACTACCAAATCTTCGTGCGACCAGTTCGCTGTGGCGACCCCTAACGCAGGGAATAAAGCCGAAA
>JBBPBX010037924.1:0-11152 GCA_038048925.1 Garcialebias charrua | reverse complement strand
ATATGCATCTCATTTAAAAAATTTTTTTTATTATAAATGAACACATGTACAGTACTGTACAATCACCAAGCACTTAGCCTATCCTAACACAGTTTTTAAAGATGAAGGAGTGAGTTGAATTGTCTCCTTTTCACATAAAGTGACATTGAAAGTAGCTCCCTTTATGTGAATGGAGTCTGGGGAGGAGGGAGACAATTCAATTCACTCCTTAACTGTGTTAGGATAGGCTCAGTGCTTGGTGACTGTACAGTACTGTACATTTATCTATTTACAAAAATAAAAATAAAATATATATAAATAGATAAATGTACAGTACTGTACAGTCACCAAGCACTTAGCCGATCCTAACAGTTTTTAAAGATGAAGGAGTAGTTGAATTGTCTCCCTCCTCCCTGCAGGCTCCATTCCCATAAAGGGAGCTAGCTCCCTTTACTATGTGAAAGGGAGACAATTCAACTCACTCCTTCATCTTTAAAAACCGTGTTAGGATAGGCTAAGTGCTTGGTGACTGTACAGTACTGTACATGTATTCATTTATTAAAATATTTTTTATTTTTTTTGTGATCCTACTTACGAATTTTCGACTTACGAACGTACGGAACTCGCTCGTAAGTCGAGGACTACCTGTAGTTGGTTAGTGGTTGGTTGATTGAGGGACGGACCGATAGAAAATAGACTTGTCAACAGTGATAAACACATTTCTTTCTAAAGAAATAGCAGTGTTGAAACTCAAATATTAGGCTTCTTCAAAGTTTACCCCAAAAAATTAGCTGATAGACTTTACACAATTGTATTTTCCCATTTCCTATTTGTATTTTTTTGTATTTTAAATGCAGGATACGCCAACTGAATTGATTAGGCATCAAAGAACTAACGCTACAACGGAAATCTAAAAAAGCTAAGTCTGGTCCTCTGGACATTCAAAAAACAAAACAAAACAAAGCAAAAAAAAAACTGTAGAAACGTTTCGTCTTTCGTCCGAAAGACTTCCTCAGTCTGAGATGCTGTATTCAGCTCAGTCTTATAAATAGCACCCTCTCACAGTGGATCAACCAGTTGGCTGATGACAGCCGAAACCAGCTGCTCACATGATCAAGGAGGACCATCAGCCTGACGATGGATCGTTAGCACCCTGATGGTTGTTTGCTATTCACAGAGGGCTGAGTGATACTAGCAATAACAGCATTGTAAGAGGGGGACAGTTGAACCCGGAGGCCTCCACACTGTGAGAGGGTGCTATTTATAAGACTGAGCTGAATACAGCATCAGACTGAGGAAGTCTTTCGGACGAAAGACGAAACGTTTCTACAGTTTTTTTTTTTGCTTTGTTTTGTTTTTTGAATGTCCATAGGACCAGACTTAGCTTTTTTAGATTTTTCTACCTGGATTATTGAGCATGCATCAGGGTACTACAATGGAAAACTTTTTTTGAAGTTCTTCCTAAATAGGTGAAAAGATTAAATTGTGATTTCAAGTGTTTCTTCGGTTTGCAACTCATATAGGATCAGATTACTCAGCCTGAAAAGGAATTTCTGCATGACTGATTTTTCCACATGATGTGTCTTTCTTGGCTTTTTTGGGCCCTGACATCTGCTATGCTCAAGGCTTGTTTGTCAGCGGGTGTGAACCATTTGAGTGGATGGTCAGCTTCTCCTGGTCTACAGCTCCAGTTTAAGATTGTGCTACGTTCCCATGTAGAAATATTTAAGGCTGGAACATGTAACTGGTGGTGATACAAAAAGGACATTGATATCATTTATTACCACCAATGCATTACCTTTTGTTAATAACAGTGGTCTTCACTATTTTAAAGACAGTTTTTTAAGACAGTTTTTTATACATCATTCCGAAGAAGGTCCTTGCTCATCTCCCATCTAAATAGTCTTTCATAAGACAAAACTGCCAGTCTCTATTTTACTTGAAAACTCAAGAATTGAGCTGTTCCCAAGTTTTGCAAGAACATTCAAGTGAAAAAACATTTTGCAATTGTGATTTTTCAACTGCAGTTTAGTCCAACAGCGCTTTCTTAAATTTGATATTGTAAAACAGTGCAATGTGTCACTAAGACGATTGTAATACAATTTTGTATGAATTGTGTGGTTTTGGATGAATCATTTATCAAGAACTTGCTAGTAACTAGCCTGGTTTAAACCAGACCCTTGTCCTTCACTTCGCTTCGTACTAGGGTCTGGACTTTTCCCATTGAAAAACGTTTCTTGCTGGAGGCGTGGGCTCTGCTTAGGAACAAAACCATTGGATCTTTTGAACAGGGAAAGCATTCTGCTCCCTCCCCTCAGAGCCACCCCCCGTGCTCTGGTGAACTTGACTGGCAGCTGCTCTGCCTCCTGCAGCGTTTCTCTCGCTGCGCAAACTCAGTGTTTATATGTTATAAAACGTTTTAATACAATAAAATCAAACCATGGATCGCTGGTCCATGCAGCTCACCAAAAGACCAGAAAATCTGCAGGGATTCGGTCAGCAATAAAACCCGAGTTTAATTCTCGTGACAACCTGAGGCATTTCCGTGTTCATTTTACTCAGCAGGAGGGTGGAGGAGAAGGAGGACGAGGGAGCGATTACTTAACTTTTGGGGGGAAAAAACAAAAGAAAACTCCAGATAAGGGATTAAGAAGGGGAAATTAATAAATTTGTGTCACATATAAAACAATCCTGCATCGCTTTGCATCGCTTTGAATGAGAACATGCCGCTGCTCGCTGACTGAGCGCTGGCAGAGCCCTTTTATAGGACGCTGCGCGCTGGGACTGGTGGGGGCGTGGGTTAGGGTCCAAAACTCCACCCCTTCTGTTCTCTGATTGGTCCGAACAAAAATCTACCGGAGAAATCCTGGTGGGTGGGTGAAGTCCCAGACTGTGCAGTGAAGGGAAATGAGAATTGAGCGGAGCTGTGCAGGAATGGCGAGGGCCAGGCTAGCTAGTAACTAATATCTCCACTAATTCAAGCATTTGCAGTGAGATGAAAAGAGCATTGTGACTAATCAACTGTTGGGTTAGCAATTATCAAAAGGTTGATAATGGGCAATTAGGCAAGATTTCATCTGGAAATTGAAACAAGTTTAGTGCATTAGCACCGGTTGCACTGATGTTTTTAAATGCAGACAGAAATAGACAAAAACAAACTGGTGGCAATAGTTTGTCCTCTGGAATGAGGTACTATGTATAAATCTGTTTTGAATATACACTACTAACTAGACTACAGTATATTGTTTTCGTTTTCTCACATCTCCAAACCAAAATGCTTCTTTTTTTCTTCTTCCCTTCTCTCGGTCATTTTTGGGCTGTCATGTGACTTTTTGTCAAAGCTGAATTGATGCGGTTTGCTATTGGTCAGTTTCCTTTGAAAGAGCGTTGGTTTCCAAGGTGACGGGGAATGGCGGCACCGCTTCGCTTGTCTCTGAAACTACCCCCTCCCCTCTGCATAGCTCTGAGCCGGTCTCTCTTTGACACGCTGCCTCTTCTGCAGGCCATGGTGGATCAGGTAGCATGCGAGCACGACAGTGACAGAGTTGTCTCGCACTTCCTCTTCTCTGTCTTCTCCTTTTCATCAGACTGTTGGTCATAGAGACCATTAATCTGCTGAAGGTGAGTTAAGCTAACGGGTTTGATTGCAATGTTTGTTCTGTCTGATAGTTAAGACTTTTTATTTTAATTGTTTACCTGAAGGTATTGTCGAGTTATTTTCTTTGCCTGAACTCGAAAAAAGGCTTTGGCACCAACAGAGGACGCTGGACAACTCCACTCATTTAGTATTTTCTTTTATTTCTCTGATGCTCCATGAGTAATAGGTTGAAAACCTTGAATAATAAAACACATTTACATAAATTAAATGAAAATTACTATTTCAATCAACAAATTTAAACCCTTAATAGAAAATTATTAAATAGAGTTTAAGCTTTACCTCTATACAGTATTTCTCAGTTTGGTTTTAACATAGTAAAAAATACAAATAAAGAAAGCAGAATATGCAGTACAAGGAAGCATATGTTTCATTGTTTTCTATCAAAACAGCAGTTTTGAAATTAATTAAATTTACTATTTTTGTTGTATTGAAACTTTTGTTAATCGTTATTAGTTGCCATGGCAGCATCACTTAACATGTTAAACAGGCCTTGGTGCTGTGATAGCATGATAAAGATATGCTACTTCAGCATTAATCATTCAGTATGATAGGAGACTACCAACCTGACAGATTACCTTAAGATTTAACGTCAGTGTATTTGTCTTCTGTAGTATCTTGGACAAACTTTGTATGTTTGTTATTCTCAGAGGCCTCAGATGGAGATTTTAAGATATGTTATTAAACAGAATTTCTAAAGAATGTTTTGAGGGCCAGAGTTGCACCTTAGAAAAAAATGTAGACCTTCGTTTAGTAGACATTGTAGCCAACCTTTTTTGGACTACAAACCTTTGTGCTAATTTGAAAACAACAACTAAAAAAAATCAATGATTTATGTTTTTGAAGCTACTTTGTGGTGTTGTTTTGGACCAAAGATGCTTTGTGACTGTGTGGAAAATGTATGTAATGTATTAATAGGACCTTTTTTAACCAGGTTGATCAACTGAGAACAAATTCTGATTTTCAATAATGATCTGTTTCATGTTGCTGTGTTCATTCATGCTCATCTGCTCACACAGACTCATGTTCGTGCTGCTGTTCGAAGTAATGTTTTTATGCTATTAGTGCTTAGTATATTTTTAGTTTATGTTTTTCTTAGTTCATATCTTAGATGTTATTACTGTACTGTTCTTCTTTTACATTTTATTGTTGGATGTGACCCTGTGTACATAACCCCGTTCCATCACATGTACCACATGTGGTGCGAATAACAATAAAAAATCTCTGACTCTGACCTGGAGAAAAGGGAAGCAAACATGTACTGAGCACTAATGTTGTACTTCGTAACTACAGAACAGTGAGAGACTGCCTAATCATGACGCTGACACAATTTATAAAAAAAGAAATACTAAGAGGTTGGCGGTTGACAAATCTCAAACATAGCCAGTGGCTGAACCAGGCTTACCTCTGTTAATCACCTTAAGTTTTGAATATGAGTGTACCGGTAAATAGAAATATATTGTCCAAATTATTCACAAGCTAGTTCTAAGTTTGAGCAGCTCTCTGCCTTACAGACGTAAAATTCACTCTGCTCTCTTTGATCATTCGTTCAGATTTGTATTTCCATGTTAGAGATGAAAACAGTAAACATTTAAAACAGCATGAAGGCTGTTCACCCTCTTTTGAAACTATGGATGTTTGCTGTGCTTGATGTCTGCTGCTGATCTCATGCTGCTGACTATCTCAAAGCCTCAAGCCATCAATAACAACTCATTAGTAGTTGCGATGGTTTTGAAAATACCTAAATATTTATACCAGTAGATCCATTTTTTTTTGCCTGTTGCATAGGCTAAACAGTATCTTAGTTGTTTATTGTTGTTTACTTTTTTTTCTTTTCTTATTAAATAGCCAACATCTGTTCGTGATCTCTGCTTGTCTCGTCATGGCACAGCCACAATAAGGCTTGTGTTTGAAAACTGGGTAGCGCTGAGAGGCTTTTCTGGCACAGTTGTCACCCTGAAGTGGTGCCCTCTGAGCACCAAACCAACCAGGTGGTTTCATCTGTGTTTGGTTACCGTGGCAACGCAAGAAGCCCCTCCCTTTTGTGCACTTTACCAGATGACTGAAGAAGAATCCTTTGAACTTTGATGATGAACCCACTACCATTTGTTTTCTTTTATTTTACGCTGCAAAAGATTAGTCTTTTCAGTCTGAGAAGTAAATAAATAATATATAATAAAACAAAAGGATAGACTTTTGCCATGTCTTTGTTCAGAATATTGAAAATGAATGTACAGTACTGTTTAGGGCTCAAACCGGGTAATGCTTCCCATCAAGTTTATTGTTACCGGTGGCCAAGAAGGTTTAATTTAAGGTTTATTTCAAGCTTTTTTATATATATATTTTATGTTTGTGTTAGGTTTGCATCAAATGTTTGAAGATTCAAAGCGAGCGAACTAAAGCCGGAGGGGGCGTTATTGATTCAAACTGGTGTTGTACTTCTGATGCAACCAGGAGAAAACCAGTGCTGAGGCCTTGTTGCTTGTGACTGGTTGCCATGATGTCACCACTGCTGACCCGACAATCCTAGCATTCCTGCTGGTAGCTTTTTATGCAGACGTAAAGGGAAATATGTGAGAGACATGTGGGGGTGATGCACTGACTTGCATACATATGGCTTTTGTCTAAGCGCTGATTAATAATCTGGTACACACACACACACACACACACAGGCACACACGTCATTAATTCAGTCTCATGCACATCCCTCCTCAAGCACACACTCGAACACTCTTGAACCTGAATGAAGGTGGTCATTGTAGTCTTGCTACCATAGTTAAAATTCAGCACGTCTTTAAGTGTCTATTCGTGAAAACATTGGTTACTTGGTTTTGCTTTCATCCTGCTCTTTTAGCTCATTTGTCGTCCATTCAAAATGGTACACGTAAGATCCAACTCCATTATGAGCCAGTCTCATTGTGTCTTTGTGAATACATTATTTTTTTCTGTTTGATAATAATGCATGATAGTAACTATGAAAGGCATGCTGGGTATAACACAGCAACAGCTTTCCTTTGATTCAATAAAGTCACTGAAGGAGAAAGATGACAAGCATTCCACAGTGAAAGCTTTTAAATGCAGGTCTTTGACTTGGACTTTTCTGCAGACACTCTGTATTGACGCAGAAACATCAGTATTGTAAATACATTTAAAATGTGGACTCATTGGCAATAAACACAGAGTCCCTACAAAAATGTGTTGGAAAAATTTAGGACCTCACACAAGAATGTGTGGATATAGCCTGGTGGAGTTAGGTCATGACCTTTGGCCTGTACCCACCTCATCATAGCTCCCCTGTCTGTCTATTTTTGTTGAGATCATTATTAAATCATCACTTCAAACACTCTTTACAAGTACTGTATAAGCACAACCTTTGGTGTGTGACTGTCTTTGACTTTATTTTCTTTTATTCTCAAAGTCATTGCTTCTCTTTTATAGAGAAAGGAATAAATGAAAGAGGACATTTTTCCTATTATTGGTATACCATCCACTGAAATGCTAAGGGTTCTTTGACAGTCACAGCTTTCTGCTTAAGCTAGTTTTATCCCATTTCCATTTACTGATAGCCACAGCACAGGCCAGCCAGTGTGACACTAATGGCGCAGCCTTATCTCAAGAGACAGCAACTTCACAGAGAAAGTGACTTTATATCTACAGGGAGGATGGACCCCCTTCCACACACATATACTATACACACACACACACACGCACGCACACACACAGACAAACCTAGACAGTAGCTGTGTTTCCATCCATTTTCATTTCGTATTTTGAGCTACCTCGCAAATATGTAAATACAAATTAATGCAGATCAGAAGTGTTTCCATCTACTGGCTTGAAGCGCTTCTTACAAGCCGCGCACAGCGTCATTACGTCAGACGTCAGCGTCATTACGTCAGACGTCAGCACTGCGCATGTCTACAGTAAACAGGAAGTAGCGGTTGAAAACAGAACCCGGCCACACATCTCGTCAAAATGGAGAGAATATTTCAGGTACGTGTTGCTATCGGGCGAGTTGTATTTATTCTGTCATGCCAACTAGTTTTAGCGATGTTACATGTTGTCCGGAGCGGAAACAGCTGAACGTCACGTGACGTGAATGTTCGCTACGTCAGAAATGAGTCGGAAAATGTGTTTCCATCTGTCGTTTAGCGCATCTCAAATCCCAAAAACCACCTCAAGCGAGCGTATAAACTTTTTAGCGTATTTCAGGAAGTAACCTCGCATTTTGCCGTTTCCATTAAGCTTTTCTGCTGCGCTACTTCAAAATGCGCAGCTAGAAACCTTGATGGAAACACGGCTATTGTGAATTAAAGAAGGAATTCAGACATTATGCAGTTCAAGCTAGCTATTTCCGATGCACCCATTATTGTCGGTACTGGGGCTTGAACCGGCGATCTTCCAATCACAGGCCCACCGTCTCTAACCTCTGCGCCACTCCCCCACATCACCAGAACAATAATTTTTTGCAGGCAAAGAAAAAATATAGTGGCGTGCACTTGCTATGAAAAAAACTAAACTAAACTGTGAATTATCTTCTGAGCCAGGTTTCTGGGAAGAAAACAAACCGTTTTTGTATGGTTTTAATGTGGGTTTTGTTGTATTTATATCCCAACAGGACAATTACCTTAGCTGGCAAACACTATGCAGTCATAATGACATACAAGACGCAGCTACACTTCTGAAGCAACAGCATCAGACTGACCACAATGAGACAGCAATGCTAAAATTGGGAATGTTTGGCATGACCTTTGGTTGTCTGTCATAAGTATGAAAACCAGTGTCAACAAAAGTTCAGGTTTTTCACATACTTAGGTTTGTCAAAACAGAACAGTTGTCACCTGTTGTTTTTTTTTTTTACATTTTTGTCTTTACTGACCTGTTGTCCACCTGTTGATTTAATTTTATTTATTTATTTGGTGAAAGGCTTAATTAATAAAGCGAATAAAGAACAGATACATTTAAAGGAAGCAATTGGTGAGGGTGATCCAAAATACAAACCTAATGCATTTTATTCTTGTAAATGATGGTCTTTTTTTTGTTTCAACTTTTATGAGACTAAAACAGTCTTATTTATTCTCATCAAAACAGTTTTTGTCTCATCATATTTGAGTTATAGTCATTATAGTTTTTGAAGTATTTATTCACATTACATGGTTAGCTTATAGCTTAAGTTTCAACAATGAAATAGTTTGGGACTTTAAAAAGCAGTATTTTACATTAGTAAATGAAAAATAGTACAAATTGGAACAGCTTTTTCTGAAAGAACAGGTTTTTGAGGCATTTGGGCCTCATCTTTGTTCTCTTTGCTGAAAGCAGGAGGTTTGGAGGAGGGGAAGGGAAGGGGGTTGTAACAGTGAATCACACAGAAAGGAGTGATGATATGTAGACCCATGCTCAATAATCCAGGTAGAAAAATCTAAAAAAGCTAAGTCTGGTCCTCTGGACATTGACTCTTGATAGGCTTTTTGACTCAGTATACATTGCAGTGATCTTTTGTTTGCATGATTACTCTCATTTAAATTATTATAATTAATCTCAGACATCTATTTTTAGAACCAGTTAACACAGTGTGCATATTAGTTATGGCATGTCTGCTTGGGCTCATTATTTATTTAAAATAAAAGCTGACAATAGATAAATAATACAACTTGTTCTTTATTGTCCAGAGGACCAGATTTAGCTTTTTTAGATGATATGTAGAGTTTGACAGGAGTGGGTTTGGTTGGGGGTGGGGGGGTTATTGGGAGGTGTCCTAAGGAATGCTTGGAAGGTGTCAACAAAGTTAGGAAAACTTTGTCCTGGAGCTCACAAAGCAACCTTAAATGAACTGCAATGGGTGTGACGTTGGGCAAGCATAGCAAAATGTCAGGGCCCCCACTGCTGTGTTTTTAAAATACCACTTCTCCTTGCACCTCAGACTTTTCTCACAATGACCCCAGTGGTACTTGAGCACTGTCTCAGGAGGTTCATCCTTCATTTCGATTCAAGGGAGTTGTTTAAGTGATTTGTCTGACAACACAGCTCTTAGATGTGCCAAAAGCTTTGCTTTATAGACAGAACAGTGAAATAGTTCACGTAAATGTGAACTGACTCTTGATAGGCTTTTTGACTCAGTATACATTGCAGTGATCTTTTGTTTGCATGATTACTCTCATTTAAATTATTGTAATTAATCTCAGACATCTATTTTTAGAACCTGTTTACACAGTGTGCATAATAGTTATGGCATGTCTGCTTGGGCTCATTATTTATTAAAAATAAAAGCTGACAATAAATAAATAATACAACTTGTTCTTTATTGTTTTCTGCTACTAAGTAACTGCATTGCAGATCCATAATACAACAGTTTTGCATACAACATATTTTTAAATTTATAGGTTATTTAGTTTTTATTTCAGTTTGCATCCAAATTCAAATCCATGTTGAGACAGGAATTTGATTCTATATTCATGTTTTCATTAGTTTGGCTTCCACATGGAAACCAAATAAATTAATTAAAGCTGCAGTATGTAGCTTTTTTTATGAACATATTTCTTCACTCTGTCACTACCTCCTGACAGACTGATGTTAGCCAGGTAATCTCTGAAAAAAAATAAAAAAAATATTGTCCCCTTGCTTCTCCAGGTGGTAAATAAGCATTTCTAAAAAGAAAAGGTGACCCGCCATTTTCCAGCCAATAAAAACAGAGTTTGTAACCAGCCAATAAAAACAGAGCTTGAATTTGAATCAGCCAATAAAAACAGAGCTTGAATTTGAAATTCAACAGACCACAAGGGGGCAGAGCCACATATGGCTCTGAGGGGGAGGGATCAGAATGCTTTGCCTGTTGAAAATATTTCTAACTGCTGCAGTTCTACAGAAACTGCATACTGAACCTTTAAAGGAACACTTATATTTTAAACAAATAAAACTGTAAGCTGCCAAGATGCAAGAGTTGATCCAAATCTATAAAACAAAAACAAAATAAAAAGGATTACCGTATTTTCCGATAAGTCACACCTTTTGGCCTAATTTGCATGCCCTGCGACTTATAGGGCGAAGCAACATATTTATGGATTTTTTCCCATATTTTTAGACCAATTTTTGGCTGAGATATGACAGTTTTTCATTTAGGCAAAAAATAAATAAAAAATGGTGCAGTACCACTTTCGGCCGCTAGGGGCGCAGGCAGTACCAGTTTTGGCCGCTAGGGTCCACCGACCGTTCCCAGCTCATGTGTCTGAAGGAAGCCTCCTCTGGTCGGACTCATTCTGTTGCAGCACGGCCTCCTGCTCTCTGGAGGTATGAACTACTGTTAGCTCAGTGTTTTTAGCAAAATAGCTCAAGAACCACAGGACAGATTCTGATGAAACTTACAGAAAGTAATCACTGAATGGAAAATTACAACCTTTTTAGCTGTAGGAGACGTTTGAGCGAAAACTCGATTTATTTATAATTTATTTTCGCAGCGCGCGCAACCGTTTGGAAGACCGTCAAAGCGAAACAATTTAAATCTAGCTGATTTGACCTTTACGT
>JBBPBX010037923.1:0-30665 GCA_038048925.1 Garcialebias charrua | reverse complement strand
CCACAAAGGCAACAGAAACACAAGTGAATGAGATGACAGATGAGGATACCAATAAGGCACCAGAGACAACATCTTCATCTTCCATTTCCTCTTGTTCTCGTCAAAAACATGGTAAAGAAATAGTTGTTGGTTTGTCTTGGGCTTTTGTACCAACTACTGTTTTCTGTCAAAAACTCATTCTATAGTTCACAAAAAAGTTACATCATGTCATCTGGACGGTTTCCTTTTTGGAAGAAAATTTTTCATCTTTCATCTGAAGGACTTAATCAGTCTGAGGCCTACCAACAGGATATGTCATACCAAGCACATTGTTGATGTGTTTCAAACCAGTCTGCTGTTGAGTTCCCAGGCATAATGGCTTTACACATGCAAAATGGAGGACCATCAGTCTAAAGCAGTTAATCATAGTGCATAACAACACTGAGCTCAACAGCAGACTGGTTTGAAACAAGTCAACAAGGTGCTACTTAATACAATAGACCCTGTTGGCAGGCCTCAGACTGATGGGAGTCCTTTGGATGAAGGATAAAACATTTCCTTTCAAAAAAAGAAACTCTCCGGATGATACAGTTTAACTTTTTTGTATGTACCCTGATGCATGCTCATTTCTTAAATACCTTTTTTGTATGTAATTTATTTACCTGAATGATTGAGCCTACTTTCTTTTTTCTTTATATAGTTATTTTTCAAACAATAATGCACCTTTTGAATAGGATTCTTTGGTGTTTTTAACATTGCTTTGTTGTTTGCTCTTTCATATACACATATGTGCAGCTTTGATCATAACTATAATTTGACACTGGTTAGAAATGTATTACTGACGTCAGAGGATGAGATGTCCACTTGGGCTGTGCATAAAATCAATTTAAGTTTTGAAGTTGATTTTTGCTCCAACAATCACAAAAAGTGAAAAGGAGAGAAGACTTTCTTTTACTATATAGATATATAGTATATCTATATATTTGTGTATATATGTGTATATATGTATGTGTATATATGTGTATGTGTGAAAAGCTTATTTAAAAAGTCTTCAGTGAATCCAAAATGCTGCTACCAGTGTCTTAACTGGAGTTAGTAGGAGAGATCATATCTCTCCAGTTTTAGCGTCTCTACAATGGCTCCCTGTTGAATCCAGAATTGAATTCAAAAATTTACTTCTAATCTATAAAGTCTTTGAAACACTGATTGAGAACTAACCAGAGGTGCACTCATATGTAGATTTCTTGTCTATTTTGTTATGGCATCATATCCTTATTTTAATTTCATGTTGTGTGTTACGCAGGTGATGCTTGTATTATTCTCTGCTCTTTGTTTTGTGGGATGTTTCTTGTTCTTGCCTTAGGACAATGGATTAAAATTAGCTTTTGTGCTAACTCTGGCATATTTACATTGATGCTAACTGCTGACATGTTGTATTGTCTTAATTTAAATAAATAAATAAATAAATAAATAAAATGAAATTTAAATTAAAGCCCTCAACAACCTAGCTCCATCTTAAATTGGAGATCTTATTGTTCCAGATTTTCCTAATAGAGCACTTCTCTCTCACACTGAAGGCTTACTCGTGGTTCCTACCTAGAGTTTCCAAACGCAGAATGGGAGGAATATCTTTCAGTTATCAGGCTCCTTTCTTGTGGAACCAACTTCCAGTTTCTGTCTGTGAGGCTGATAACATTGTCCAGTTTTAAGACTAGACTTTCATTTTTGATAAATCCTAGAGTTAGGGTTGGCTTATAATATGCTGCCGCCATAGGCTTAGACTACTGGAGGACAGAATTACCTGATTTCTTAAAATGATTTCTTAAAATTGAATAGTTATCATTTGATACTATTTATATCATGTGATTCTTGATCTGCCATTGTGTATCTGTTCCTCCTCCTTGTTATTACTAAATCCAACTGGTTAAAGTAGATACTACTTGTCCTGAGCCTGGTTCTGCTAAAGGTTTCTTCCTCAGGATTTTTGACTACGGACCCGAAGGTCGCGGGTTCGCGCCCCGGCCACTACCCAGCTTGGGGTGTCTATGAGTGCACACCTATTTCTCCAGCTCCCCGGGCGCTTTCGGGCTGCTCACTGCACCACCTGGTAGGTGGTTGGGTTAAATGCAGAGACAAATTTCGTCTGTGTATGGGAAACATACGCAGATGACAGGAATAGACATTATTATTATTATTATCATGAGGGAGTTTTTCCTTACCACTGTCACCCTCAGATAATGGAAAAACAAATAGTATAAATATGCAAACATATTACATTTTGCAAGCATGATGTCACCCCTCTGCCTCATATGAGCTGCAACTGAATTATTAAGAGAAAAATTATAATAAAACTGATACCAGACATACTCGGGCATCTGGTTAGGATGCCTCCTGGACGCCTCCCTGGTGAGGTGTTCCGGGCATGTCCCACCGGGAGGAGACCCAGAGGAAGACCCAGGATACGCTGGAGGGACTATGTTTCTCGGCTGGCCTGGGAACGCCTTGGGATTCCCCCAGAGGAGCTGCTCCAAGTGGCTGGGGAGAGGGAAGTCTGGGCCTCCCTACTTAGGCTGCTACCCCCGCGACCCGACCCCGGATAAGCGGAAGAAAATGGATGGATGGATGGATTGATACCAGACAGAAGCATCAATGATGACAATCATCTTCATCAACAATTCTTTCTTTCTACCTGTTGACCGCAGTTCCAGTAATTTCTTTAAAAATTGTTTCCAAACCCATTCTAAATCTAATGTAGGGTGAGGGTTTGCTTAACATGAATCAAATATTTTTATACAAAGCTTTTGCAGTGTTCTGAAGTAGTGTATGCCATCTGTGTTTTAGATAAACTGAATCAGTTCCTCCAAATCCGAGGCCATGGTCTTGAGCCGGAAAAGGGTAACATGCCTTCTCCGGGTCGGAGGGGAGGTCCTGCCCCAAGTGGAGGAGTTTAAGTATCTCGGGGTCTTGTTCACGAATGAGGGAAAACTGGAGCGTGAGATCGATAGGCGGATAGGTGCAGCGTCCGCAGTGAAGCGGGTGCTGTACCGGTCTGTCGTGGTGAAGAGAGAGCTGAGTCAAAAGGCAAAGCTCTCAATTTACCGATCGATCTACGTTCCCACCCTCATCTATGGTCATGAGCTCTGGGTTATGACTGAAAGAACGAGATCTCGGATACAAGTGGCTGAAATGAGTTTTCTCCGCAGGGTGTCTAGACTCTCCCTTAGAGATAGGGTGAGAAGCTCAGTCATCCGGTAGGGACTCGGAGTAGAGCCGTTGCTTCTCCACATCGAGAGGAGCTAGTTGAGGTGGCTCGGGCATCTGGTTAGGATGCCTCCTGGACGCCTCCCTGGTGAGGTGTTTCGGGCATGTCCCACCGGGAGGAGACCCAGAGGAAGACCCAGGACACGCTGGAGGGACTATGTTTCTTGGCTGGCCTGGGAACGCCTTGGGCTTCCCCCAGAGGAGCTGCTCCAAGTGGCTGGGGAGAGAGAAGTCTAGGCCTCCCTACTTAGGCTGCTACCCCCGTGACCCGACACCGGATAAGCGGAAGAAAATGGATGGATGGATGGATGAATTTTTTTAATATTATGGTCTTTACATTTGTTCATCACAGGCAACCGGGGGAATGCTAAATGTAAGTGTGAAGACACAGAGGTTTGTGCAGTTGAAAGACACATGATGAATTTCATCCACACATGCAAGGTACCTCAGAAAATACACTGCCTTCAGTGCATCAAGGCAGAACCAAATGCACTCAAGGACAGAAACTGGACTGGGGTAAAAAATTACGTCCGAAACCGGATCATTGCCTTGAAGAGAATGGCTTGTGCCAAAGATTAATTAGTCATATGCTGGTGAAGATTCTCAGTCGTCCAGGACATGATAAAATCAAAAAAGGCGTTCAATACAGAACAACTGGACTTTATTTGTAACAAACAAGACGTTTCGCTTCTCATCCGAAAAGCTTTATCAATTGAGTTTAGCAGACAGTCAGGGGAAGCAGTTATAACAGGACAAGCCATTGACACGCACCAACATATTTAAATTGGAAACTAACACCCCCACATACTTGGGATAACACGTACCTGTGACCCATTCAAAGTTCAGTGTGTGAAAACAGAGCTTACAGAACACACACACACACATCCTACTGTATGTGAAATGACAAGTCACACTTCACCCATTGATAGCAGGGACCTGTCAAAGTCTTTGTTGGTCTAATTCACAAACAAAGCTCCTCTGTTCTCATCAGGTGTGAGACGCCTGGGAACCAGACCCAGGGCCGCGCCATAAGTTTTTGAAAGTTGAAATCTTAGACCTCCTCCTCTGTTTAACGATGGTTTCTCTCTTTTTACATAAATCGCCTCCTTCACACCTCTCTCAAACCACCTGTGTTCTCGGTCCAGAATATGTACATTTTGGTCCTCAAAAGAGTGTCCCTAGTCTGTGAGGTGGAGGTGAACAGCTGAGTTTTGTCCAGAGGAGGAGGCTCTCCTATGTTGAGACATTCTTCTGTGGATGGGCTGTTTCGTTTCTCCAATGTATAAGTCTGGACAGTCCTCGCTGCACTGGACTGCATAAACAGAGTGGTGTAGTTTAAGAATGAGCTCGTCTCGATGACCCCTTCCTCTGCCCCACAATTAACCCGCAAACTTGGAGCTGTAGGCCCATTGACTTACATTGCCCATTGACTTAACACTAGGAATACCAAACATATGTACTTGTACATATTTTACATATAGCTCCCATGGGAGACTGTAAAATGACAGATTGAGGAATTTGCTTTCCATTAGGTGTGTGTGACCCCCTGGGGCTGAAGTCTTTTGTGTGCTCAAAACATCCCCCCAGTAGCATAAACAAAACATCTCCCCCATATTCCAACAACAACATTCCTTCTGTAGGTTGAAAATGCAGCTTTTTACAACACAGACCAAACTTTTGGAGATGTTGATGACTCTTTGCAAATGTCAACGCTAGAAACTTCAGTTTATTTTATAGATACTGTATACGTTTTATACTTTTTATACTACTATGCAAAAACTCAGGACAGTATTACACTTTTATTATTTCATTTTATGCTTATGTTCATTGGGTGTTTGGTGTTTCAGTGTTGGTGTAAATTTTCATACTTTTATACTATTATGAAAAAACTCAGGACAGTGTTACACTTTTTTACTATTTTACTATTTTATGCTTATGTTTATTAAATGTTTTAGTGTTTAGTGTTTAGATGGTTACTGTTGCACCGAGGGACTGAGAGAAACGCAATTTCGGTCCTGTGTATGTCCTGTACATATTGCAGTTCTGACAATAAAGTTGACTTTGACTTTGACTGCCTCTAAGCGAGCAGGTCCCCGGTTCAAATCCTGGTCCGGGGGCCTTTCTGGGTGGAGTTTGCATGTTCTCTCCGTGCATGCGTGGGTTTTCTCCGGGTGCTCCGGTTTCCTCCCACAGTCCAAAAACATGCATGTTAGGCTGATTGTTAACTCTAAATTGACCCTAGGTGTGAGTGAGACAGGTCCCTCTTGTAAATGAGTCCCCGTGGCTCAACGAGTCCAGCCTGTATAAATAAAGGTTGAATGAATGAATGAACAAACTGATATGGAGAGAACACAAATTCTGTAAGAATAAAAATACTAAATCTATTACAGTACTGTACAAAGTCAGAGACCCATTGAATGATAAAGCTCTGTATTTGTTGTATAACACAATCATTTTTCCACACTCAAAAGTATGAATGTTTACATGAAAACTGGAGTGAAACAACTTTATTCAATTTTATTTCACTCAGCATGTAGCTTGCAGATAGGCAGATAGGCAGCCGTGGCATAGTGGTAATGGCACTCGTCCACCGATCGGAAGGTTGGAGGTTCGAATCCCGTTTCCCCACACCATGTGTCGTTGTGTCCCTGGGCAAGACACTTAACCCCGAGTTTCTCCCGGTAGGACTGGATGGCGCCTTGCATGGCAGTCTGCCGCTACCGGTGTATGAATGTGTGTATGAATGGTTGGATGGTTGGTATTGTAAAGCGCTTTGGGGCCCCTCATAGGGGGCTGGAAAGCGCTATATAAATAAGCTCCATTTACCATTTGTCCTTCGTCCAGGAAGGACAAAGATGCCTTCCTGACAAAACCGCCGTTCACATAAAGCGCATGTGTCTCCGCGGAGAAACTTATGAACCGACACGGTCCATAGCAGGGTTTCCAGGCCGAAGGCCTGTAAGTCGATGTCCTCGTAAGTCGGGGACCACCTGTACAATCCCGCCGCCTTCAGATAAAAGTGACCAATGCAATCCCGCCTTGACCGTGGAATAGGTGATATTTAGTATTTTTATTCTTACAGAATTTGTGTTCTCTCCATATCAGTTTGTTCATTCATTCATTCAACCTTTATTTATACAGGCTGGACTCGTTGAGCCACGGGGACTCATTTACAAGAGGGACCTGTCTCACTCACACCTAGGGTCAATTTAGAGTTAACAATCAGCCTAACATGCATGTTTTTGGACTGTGGGAGGAAACCGGAGCACCCGGAGAAAACCCACGCATGCACGGAGAGAACATGCAAACTCCACCCAGAAAGGCCCCCGGACCAGGATTTGAACCGGGGACCTGCTCGCTTAGAGGCAGTCAAAGTCAACTTTATTGTCAGAACTGCAATATGTACAGGACATACACAGGACCGAAATTGCGTTTCTCTCAGTCCCTCGGTGCAACAGTAACAATCTAAACACTAAACACTAAAACATTTAATAAACATAAGCATAAAATAGTAAAATAGTAAAAAAGTGTAACACTGTCCTGAGTTTTTTCATAATAGTATAAAAGTATGAAAATTTACACCAACACTGAAACACCAAACACCCCTAAAACACCAAACACCCAATGAACATAAGCATAAAATGAAATAATAAAAGTGTAATACTGTCCTGAGTTTTTGCATAGTAGTATAAAAAGTATAAAACGTATACAGTATCTATAAAATAAACTGAAGTTTCTAGCGTTGACATTTGCAAAGAGTCATCAACATCTCCAAAAGTTTGGTCTGTGTTGTAAAAAGCTGCACTTTCAACCTACAGAAGGAATGTTGTTGTTGGAATATGGGGGAGATGTTTTGTTTATGCTACTGGGGGGATGTTTTGAGCACACAAAAGACTTCAGCCCCAGGGGGTCACACAAACCTAATTGAATGCAAATCCCTCAATCTGTAATTTGACAGACTGTGGTAAGTGTAGTACTCATCTGAATATTCTGGTATTCCTAGTGTTAAATTGCGTTTAGGTCTGTGTTCATGGGGCTGCCACGGGCCACAGGAATAGACCAGAGCCACATAACTATAGAATCTGGTAGAAAGGCTTGTGCTTAAGAGATCCTGTGAATTTGGTGGTGCTAGGTCAAAGTTAAGGTACCTTAATTAACTTTTGAACAAACGGAGGCCTGTGGACAATTCCCACCCGTTTTTTTACACCTTCTGCAGCCTGTATCTCCCTGAAGGAAGCAAGGAACTGCACCAAATTTGCTGGAGATGTAGATCAGGATAGGCCGCATCTACCCTGAAAATTTGGCCTTCCTACGTGCACCGTAAGACCCCCAAACAACCCCGCAAATGCCGGTCAGGTGTATTTTTTGTGAAAAATAGGGTTAAAGAAGAAAATTCATAACTCAGGACCCCGAAGTCCTGGATAATCCAGATTTGAATCACATGTATATGGAGTAAGCCCTAAAAGAGTGTGAAAGTTTTGTGCACGTACGTGCACGGGAAGGGGTCCAAATTTACAAAATATGTTCAGAAAAGGCAGTTTTTGGGGGCCAAAAGTGTTTAAGTTCCTAACTCGGGGCCGAAAGCGGTTAGGGACCCCAGATTTGAGGTGTCAACATTGGGGGGAGGGTGGAACACATCCATCTTGTCTTTTTTTTCATAACTGTTTTTTCATGTTTCCAGCCTGTGGTCACAAATGGGGTAAGGTTCGAATTCCAACAGAGTGTTTTGCAATGTTCTGATGACTATCCCAATTCATTTTTTTTAGAAAAGTGCTAGGAGGTTGATTTTTGAGTATGTTGATCTCGGGCTCAAGACGAACGCGGGGGACTTGGTCCCGTGCGCCTCGGGCCCTTGGGTCCCCCGTAGCGGCCCCCCAAAAGCTAGAAAAACCCTAAAAATCTAGGGTTGACATTTTTTGAACCGTCGGTCCGATTTCCACCAAGCATACATGGATCTTCACGTCTCGGGGCCCTCTTTAACATATGTCAGAGCCAGGGGCCTGGGACCCCTACGGGGCCATCTTTTTTCAGGGGCCACGTTGAGCAACGGGACCAAGACGGTTGGGTTCGGGGTGTAAAACTATGTGTGCTTATCTATTTTGATGGTAATATTTGTGTTTCGGGGGTCCCTGGAACATAGCAGTCCGGTGCCGGACTGTTTTGTATGCGACACAAATGTAATAAATCCCCCTTTTTCATCCCTGATCTGGCTTTTTCTTTAGTTTTTTTGCCAAAAGTCAGTGATTGATTTCTCTTCCGTCGACTCCATGACTGAAATGATGAGAAATGAACAAATTTGTCACGAGCGAATTAAACTCGGGTCCATCGTGGCTGCGGGAGGTTCTGCAGATTTTCTGGTGTGCTGGTCTGATGTGTGGGCTGCACGACCAGCGCTCCATTTTTTTAGGACTTTTAAATAACATATAAACACAGAACACCGCTGTGGCTGCAGCTGCCAGCTCGCGCCTCCCCCGATCTGTCAATCAAATCAGTAGGCATGTCTACAAATGACAATCAGCAACCTCAATTTTTCCCGTAGGTAAACGCTCTGCGCTGCAGCTGCTCAAATGATGTCAAGAATTTGGTGCGAAAATGCGAGAATGAACGTGAGAACGTATGCTGAGGTATGGGGATGAACTGGCTACGTACAGTACATGCCTACGGACACGCGTACAGATGTACGCAGAGCTATGTGTGAACCTTTAGTTTATCTGTTTTCAGTTTGTGTGCTGAGCACAAACTATTTGCCTACAATGATGAGGCAGCAAACTTATCGATCTGACTGAGTAAACTTTAGGACTAACTAAATGTACTTATCTTCTGGCAGAATAATATATTCAGCAACCAGTAGTAAATGCATGGTCTATCTATGCTCTACACATAAACATTTGCATAGTAACATGGACACCAGCTGAGAATAAAATGACAAACTTTATTAACAAAATGGTGTCATCCAAAAATCCATCCATCCATCCATTTTCTTCCGCTTATCCGGGGTCGGGTCGCGGGGGTAGCAGCCTAAGTAGGGAGGCCCAGACTTCCCTCTCCCCAACCACTTGGAGTAGCTCCTCTGGGGGAATCCCAAGGCGTTCCTAGGCCAGCCGAGAAACATAGTCCCTCCAGCGTGTCCTGGGTCTTCCTCTGGGTCTCCTCCCGGTGGGACATGCCCGGAACACTTCACCAGGGAGGCGTCCAGGAGGCATCCTAACCAGATGCCCGAGCCACCTCAACTGGCTCCTCTTGATGTGGAGAAGCAGCGGCTCTACTCAGAGTCCCTCCCAGATGACTGAGCTTCTTACCCTATCTCTAATCCTATCTGGTTCATTATAGGGTAGCTCGCCAGTCTGGTCAGCTCGACAACAGACACGATCCGGAATCAGGATCATCAGAATCAGGAACCTTCGGAATCAGGAGCCTTCAGAATCAGGAACCTGGCCTGTATAAAGCAGACCTCTTAATAAATAACCCTGGGTTTTTATCAACATCAAAATCATTTCATAAATATAATCAATACTTGTACATGCTTTTCCATCTTTACTATAGTAATTAAGTTTAGATTATAAATATAATTAAACTCAGTTGAGTACTTTTCAAAAATCAAATAACATTAGATTCTCAATATTTCACATTAGTACAAAATAGCATTCCACCATTTAATGTACCTTCAGTTAATTACTTCAAGATGATGTCAAAGAATATTCAAAAAAGTTTGTTAGCATTAGCACTGAACTAACACAGAGCCCAAACAATTACATGGAGACCAGCACTAACTCTGCCAGCTCCAGACAACAAACAAAACACTCACCAGTTCCCACGGTTAAAACACATAATCAGCAGAAGGTTTCTGTCCCACAAATACACATGTAAGAGTTGAGAGGCATGTCATCACATGTGGCAAACAGCATTAGAGAGAGGTTTACAAACAACTTGAAGCCTCTCCTGCAGCAGCAACTGTAAAGCCTCTCCCACCTTGCCTGATGAGCACCAGCTGATTTGATGAGATACTGATGGTTGCATACTGCTACCAGTCAGGTGACAAAGAAACCATGCTAGAACAAACACATTGAATGATGTTTGTTCCTGCTGGTTTTCTTTTTACTCAAGAGAATCAAAGAAAAGAGGACTTTTTTCCAAAAATAAATGTTTGAAATTAATGAAATAATTAACAATAAAAAAATCTTTAAGAAATTACTTCTTGAGATAATAATAATAAAATGTAAAGGGGGAAAATACTATTGTAATATAACAAAATTATTCTGATAGGAATGGAGATCTTGGAATGGAGAAATTTACTCTGGTTACATCTTATAGAATAAAAACTTGTTTGTTAACCATTAGTATAGCCTGGACAAAGACATATATGTTCTTCATACTTGGTGCTCTATGACAGATGTAACAGTTGATAAGGTGCTAACTATTCATAACAATTTTATTGAAAATTACCTCAACAGTTATCTTTTTAATTTGTTAGTGAAGACACTTGTATCATTGCAGAATCCCATACGCTTAAGGACTGACATTAGACTGAGGTTTAAAAAAATGCATCAAACATTGAATGTGTAGATTGAATTGTGTACCAAATAATGATTTAAGTTTTTGTTTTGATGTAATACTTGAAATTAATATGTTGAACACAAAACACACTAGCCCATTGAAGGTGTATTTTTGTTGCCCAAAGCCTGTCCTGATGATTCATGCTCTTTTCCAATGTTTATTTGAATTGCAGAGTGTTTCAATAGAGTTCTGAAATTGTTAGTAAAAAAGTTAATCATTTTTTGTTGGAATTATTTTTCTTCTGTGTGTATTTCTTGGGCTGACATTGTCTCAAATTTCACATGATTTAATACTAAACAAATCTGAAATAAGACTATAAATTTGTTAAATCTTTTGGGAAAATATTTTTGACATGTTTAACCAATCATCTTTAGCCAGAAGCTGGTCCATAAAATCCAATAGGCTGGTCTCTAGTTAAAAAAAAACTACTAAAAGTTAGGAAGAATTTATATCAGAGGAAAATACATTTATTTATGATTTTCATTTATTGAAGAAAAATCTATTTCAAGAGGGTGATATAGAGAAATTGAAGTTGAGGTGGCTCGGGCATCTGGTTAGGATGCCTCCTGGACGCCTCCCTGGTGAGGTGTTCCGGGCATGTCCCACCGGGAGGAGACCCAGAGGAAGACCCAGGACACGCTGGAGGGACTATGTTTCTCGGCTGGCCTGGGAACGCATTGGGATTCCCCCAGAGGAGCTGCTCCAAGTGGCTGGGGAGAGGGAAGTCTGGGCCTCCCTACTTAGGCTGCTACCCCCGCGACCCGACCCCGGATAAGCGGACGAAAATGGATGGATGGGATATAGAGAAATATTTTGGGGGGATTTTTTTGGGAGGGGGAAACATCTTGTTAACATATATTCAATAAAAAAATATTATGCAAGTGCTGTACTTAAGCAGAAGTAAAATGGAAAACATCAATGTCAGAGGTCCAACTGTGAACTAAAACAGAGTTTATCACACATCAACAGAAGTGGCTCAAAATTGGTTTAAACAATGGTCTTTAAGTTTGTGCAGATTATCTAACTTCAGGCTGGATAACAGACCGCTGAACCAAATTAAGGTAAAAAAAAATACTTTTGGCACAAAGCTAAACAATAGAGCTAGAAAAGATAAAAGGAAATTCTAATATTGATGATCTAGAGCAGGGGTGTCAGAGTCAAATACACCAAGGGCCAAATTTTTTTTTTGCTACAAGCCAAGGGCCGGACTGGTTCAATGTTCATATTGAAATGATTTCACATAGCCTATTGAACCAAGACCTAACAGACTGTCTATTATTTAAGGATTAAATTAATAAAACAATATTTTCTTATGGATCTGTCAGTAATTTCAAGTGAAAACATTTTTTAACAGGCAAACAGCAAAAAATTAAATTGTTTAAAAAAAATATATATATATATGTTTCTTAATATCAAGATAAATGCATAAATAAAAGTGCATGCATTATAAACTGAAAATGCATTATTGTGCAGCTCTATGATCCTTCTGATCACCACTTTCAAATAGGAAAATAAGAAAATAAATCAAATCAGTTGTATTCTTTCTCATGGCTCTGTCCCCGAGTCCATTCAACTGAAAAGTAAATATAAATAAATAAAATAAAATAAAATACATAAATCTATGGCACACAGCCAAAACAATACTTCCTTCAAAGAAAAATCACGTCTTGTAGAAACAAATGTAAAAATTTAACTGAATTAAAAACTGAAAATTTGTTACAGCTCTGTGATGCTCACTTATCTGAGGCTGATACTTGGAGGTGCCTCATCTTTTGTACAAGTTCATCAATGTTTGGGGTTAGGCTCTGAGCTGAGGAAATCCTCAGGATTGATTACCTCCATGAACATGTAGTCTGCCTCCCACCTGGCTTGAAACCCCTGTTCTCTGTGTCCACCTTACGTTTAGCCATTTTTGAGGAGGGGTGCAAATGTAGCTGAAAGTTGATCTCTGCTCTGACTGCTGATGAATAATGAAGCCACTTTTTTAAATGGTTACTTTTGCACCGAGGGACTGAGAGAAATGCAATTTCAATCCTGTGTATGTCCTGTACATATTGCAGTTCTGACAATAAAGTTGACTTTGAAGTGACTGCACAAGCTACCTGCCTAAATAAAGGTTAAATGATTAGGCATACAGCTGTCTTGTGACTTTTTATTAATATACTGTACTTTTTTATGATTGTTTACTGTTGGCTGCAAGTATGAAGCTGTGAAATCCTTCATTTTCTACAGCTGATAGCTGTTGGTCATTAATTATGATGAAGTTCAGCAACTTCTCTGTTGAGCTCCAAGCTTCAGCTGTGTGTTTTTATTGTTCAGTCTGGGAGTATTGTCCCTCCTACGAGATTATCAGGTCGGAGTAGAAGCGGTTGAACAAGAAAAAAAACACAGCTGAAGACATGGAGCTCGAATGAGGGACAGGCTGAATGATCCGAGACCGGGACGCGCGGCTGGGTCCTGCTGCTGTTTCAGCGAGAGCGTCATCCCGCTGAACTAACTTGAGCGCAGTTTAATGTGGCGCTATGAATCTGCAGACATTGCACGTTGCTGTCTTATGGTATTTAGTGTAAAATACATCCACACAGCAGACATGTTACGATGAACAGTTGGCTAACTGTTAGCTAAAATGCTACTCACCGAGTCTGCACGTTGGAGCTGCTGGCTGTAAACTATGGAATGGATTTCCTGAATTTGAGGCAGGTCTCATTACTCTGGGTTCATGAGACACGACTCCGTTCCGAAAATCCATTCCATAGTTTGATCGACTTTGTGCCGTGTACAAAACACCAGCGGGCGGCTGTGGCTTGCGGGCCGGATCTAATAGTTATTAAATATCATCCAGGGGGCCATGGATAATTGCTTCGCGGGCCGGATCTGGCCCGCGGGCCGCCACTTTGACATATGTGATCTAGAGTACTTTCTGTATGTCTTCACATTTGCATTGCTGCTCATACAGTATATTGTGCAGCATTTATTTTTGGGTTGTTTTGAACAAGGTTTCCCCAATTCAAAAGTCAAGAACAACCAGCCAGATCAATATAAACTAATACAAGGTTGCATATTTGCAGTACACTGTTTTGTTCATATTACATATGTTTTGAAATGGATGTATATGAAACAATGACTAGTCCCCAAAGGGATTTAAGGTACCCAAAGGTGACTTTACTCAGTTTGTGTATCTGTGTAAACCTATGTAAAACTTTCTTAGAAATAGACCTTTACTAAGCTGCTTTTCTACATATATGAATGTTCTTGTAAAGTGTCCTGAGACAACTTTGTTGTGATTTGGACTTTTTAAATAAACAGAATTGAATTGAAGTCTCCAAAGGGATATAAGGTATCCATAGGTGTCTTTAATCAGTTTATGTATCTGTGTAAATCTAAAGTCCCCAAAGGGATATAAGGTACCCAAAGGTGACTTTAATCAGTTTGTGTATCTGTGTAAATCTAAAGCCCCCAAAGGGATACAAGGTTCCCAAAGGTGACGTTAAGCAGTTTGTGTATTTGTGTAAATCTAAAGTCCCCAAATGGATATAAGGTACCCAAAGGTGACTTGAATCAGTTTGTGTATCTATGTAAATCTGAAGTCCCCAAATGGATATAAGGTCCCCAAAGGTGACTTTAATCAGTTTGTGTATCTGTGTAAAACTCAAGTCCCCAAAGTGGATGAAAAAATTATCCGGTCCCCAATGTGAGGGTAAAAAACAATTTTATCAAAAAATGATTTAAACAAAATTTTCAGGTGACCTTTGTTTTCAGTAAATTTAGAGTAAAAAAAATCACTTAGCAGTTTGTCCCTAAACCATTCAGAAAGGGGTGTCCCCTAAAGTAGGGAGTTAAAACATGCGTCCCCAATGTGGACATAGGTAAGTTATGTGTGTGTGTGTGTGTGTGTGTGTGTGTATGTACTGTATATATGTCAATTTTGGAGTTATCCCCCTCACACACACACACACACACAGAAAACTCCAACGGCCACCACTGGTTGCTCAACATTTGGACATTATTTAAATGGTTTTCAGAATCTGTTGGAATCCTGGCAAAAACCAATGCAGATTTGTTCCTGTCTTTGATTTTATACGTCTACCTTATAATGTTTTGCTAGTTTTTTGATACTTTGTTAAAAAAAAAAAAAAAAAAAACTTTTGTTTTTTTTTTTTTCTCTCTTTTGTTTTCTATTGTTTATTGTTTGTTTGTTTATTGTTTAAGGAAATTCTACCACTGCTGTTCATTGTTCTTTAGTTTTAGCAGGTCGCTTTCGCAAATGAGCCCATGAGGTTCAAAAGATTTACCTGACTAAATAAAGGTTGAATGAATGTATGAACCCCAAAAGTCTGGCAATATGCTAGTTTAAAATTATAAACACATGAGCCAGATGCTTGGCTTTTATGTTAATTTTCACCCATTTTAGAGGCTGGCAGGATGAATTCTGAAGTAACTATGAACTTACAAATCTACAGAGAATCTGACAAATCCCTGTTGTGCCACAGTCATGCCATTTCTTCATAGAATCAAAGCCTGTAATTTGTAAAAAAAAAAAAAAAAAAAAAAAAAAAGGGCTTAATGGAGAGCATAATTCTCTTACAGCCAGCTCGAAAATTTCCAGACAAGCTTTCAGCAGTGAAGCACAAAATTGAAAGGAAACTGTCTGCTCTTGATGAGAAGGTGAGTGCACATAAAGGCGATGCAAGGTCTTTGGATAGCAGTACACAAATAAGAGCTATCAGAAAAGCTTTGTACTGTAATCTCCCACCTGAAATTGTCATATTATCATTTTTCAAGTTTATTATTAGTCAGTCGCTGGTTTTCAGGGTGGAAAGGTGACGGTTACATTTACTTAATGCATAGGGTACAGACCAGACATTTTGTCCACCTACTTTTTGACTTTATAGACCCCCTTTTTTTTTTCATCATAAGAATAGCATGTGTCAATATTTCTGCTTTGATACACCAAGAAAAGAATCCTGCAAGGTCATATGAAATAGTCCATGTGGGAGTCACATTGCCTGAAACTTTTTGAAGGAACCTTCATGACAAGCAAGGTCAGACAAACTATTGCGCACTAATAGGAAATGGAACAGCTCAAGGTGTTGAGTACAGAAATTCTAACTTTGTAGCTCAGCACCAATTTTGATTTAGGCTTGCAAAGGTAATTTAAAATCAATGAGAAAGGAGTAAATTAATATTATATACATTCATTTGTTAAAGATTAACAAAAAAAAATCACTACTCACTGTTCTTAATAATGTGTAGGCAAAGATGGAAACAAAAATGTTGTTTTGAGTGTGTGTGTGTGTGTGTGTGTGTGTGTGTGTGTGTGTTAGCAAAATATCTCACGAAACATTGGGTTGATTGTAATGAAACTTACAGGGATAAATCATAGGATAAACATGTAACTGATTTACTTTTTCAGCCAACTTCAGTCATCATGTCACCACAGTGAAGTGACCTTACAAAACAGAACAATGGCTATAATTCAGCAGCACGGTGCACGGAAAGCACGGTGGCACAACTGGTAGAGCTGCTGCCTCTCAGCGAGAAGGTTGCCGGTTCAAATCCCGGTCCGGGGCCTTTCTGGGTGGAGTTTGCATGTTCTCCCCGTGCATGCGTGGGTTTCCTCCGGGTACTCCGGTTTCCTCCCACAGACCAAAAAACATGCTTGTTAGGCTGATTGGTGACTCTAAATTGACCCTAGGTGTGAGTGTGAGAGTGGATGGTTGTTTGGTGTGAGTGAGACAGGTCCCTCTTGTAAATGAGTCCCCGTGACTCAACGAGGCTAGCCTGTATAAATAAAGGTTGAATGAATGAATGAATTCAGTCAGTTTTACAGATTCATTCAATCTTTATTTAGGCAGGTAAATCCTATTGAGCCTCGAGGACTCATTTACAAGAGAGACCTGGTTTCAACAAAGAGTGATGACAATAGCAACAACAATAGACAATCATAAGAGAGGCATACAGATTTATAATTTTTTAACAAGTTAAAAAAGATGTCAAAATAGCAAAAAAGACAGATTATAAGGCATATGTAGAAAACTAAAATCAGGAACATGTCTGCATTGGTTCTTGTAAAGAGTTCAACAGATTCTTAAAGCCATTTAAAGAGGTCAAGGTTGAGAGCTTCAGATCTTTTTGTGAGATATTCCAGGAAGCAGGAGTGGAGTAGGAGAAGGCCCCTTTGCCAAGTTCAGTCCTCACTGAGGGAACACTGCAGGTAATAATGTCCTGAGAGCGCATGCTGTAGCTGCACTCATGTTGAGACATGTAGGAGGAGATGTATGAAGGCAGCAGACCAAGAAGTGATTTAAAGATGAAAATTTACTAGAGGAAGAGTCTGTGTGAAGTGAATGATGTCCAGTTAACCAGTGAATACAGGATGCAGTGGTGGGTACGATAATCACAGCCAGTTATGAATCTTAGTGCACCATGATAGACAACATCTGCAGGGTGCTTATAGGAGCATTCATGTAGATAATGTCACCATAATCAATGGAGGGAAGGAAAGTCACAGATACAAGGCGTTTCCTAGCATTCAGAGTTAGACATGATCTGTTTCCGAAAAATAATCCCAGTTTAATCAAAAAAGGCGTTCAATACAAGATCAACTGGACTTTATTTGTTACAGAAGATGTTTCGCTTCTCATCCGAGGAGCTTTATCAATTCAATGAAACAGACTGTGTGCGCGTGGAGTTATAACAGTGAGTCACGCACCAACATACCGGGTATGTAAATTTCAAACTGAGGTAACACATACATGTAAATTGACAGATCACACCTTAAAGCTGGGGTATGTAAGATTGTAATGTAGTCTGTAACTTTTCAAACAATATATTTTTAACATATTTCTTCACTCTGTCACTATCTACTGACAAACTGATGTTAGACAAAGTAATCTCTGAAAAAAACTATAGTCCCCTTGCTTCTCTATCAGCATTTATAAAAACACTAAAAACACAGAGTGACCAGGACAATGACAGCCAATAAAAACAGAGTTTGTAACCAGCCAATTAAAAACAGAGCTTGAATTTGAATCAGCCAATAAAAACAGAGCTTGAATTTGAATCTCAGCAGAGCCTCCCCCTCAGAGCCATATATGGCTCTGAGGGGGAGGGATCAGAATGCTTTGCCTGTTGAAAATTTTTCTAAGTTCTGCACTCTACAGAAAGTTACACATAGCACCTTTAACAGTAGGGAGTTCCCTTGAGGTCTCTGACAGAAGACACACAACTGTATGTAAATTGACAAAAACACCCTCCCAAACCAACAACAGAGGTTTCTCAAAAAAACTTTGCTAGTCTAATTCACAGACAAGACACCTCTGCTCCCATCCGGTGTAAAACGTTTGGGAATCAGCCCCAGAACTGAGTTATGTTGAAATCTCAAACCTCCTCCTCTGTTGAGAAGGTTTTTCTCTCTTGACATAAACAGCTTCCTTCACACCCCTCTCAAACCATCTGTGCTCTCTGTCCAAAATTTGCACATTCTGGTCCTCAAAAGAGTGACCCTTGTCCGTGAGGTGGAGGTGAACAGCTGAGTTTTGTCCAGAGGAGGTTGCTCTCCTGTGTTGGGACATTCTTCTGTGGATGGGCTGCTTAGTTTCTCCAATGTAGCGGTCTGGGCAGTCCTCGCTGCACTGGACTGCGTACACTACACCACTCTGTTTGTGTGTTGGTGTTTTGTCCTTAGGATGCACCAGCCTCTGTCTGAGAGTTCTGCTGGGTTTGAAATGTACTGGGATGTTGTGTTTATTGAAAATCCTTCTGAAATTCCCTGAGACTCCAGCAACATAAGGAATGACAATGTTTTTTCGTCAATTAGTCTTTTTCTGTTCATTATTGTGTTTAGCAGATTTCCTCGCTGACTTGACAAAAGCCTAGTTGGGATATCCACACACAAGTCAGCGAGGAAATCTGCTAAAGACAATAATGAACAGAAAAAGACTAACAGACAAAAAAACATTGTCATTCCTTATGTTGCTGGAGTCTCAGAGAATTTCAGAAGGATTTTCAACAAACACAACATCCCAGTACATTTCAAACCCAGCAGAACTCTCAGACAGAGGCTGGTGCATCCTAAGGACAAAACACCAACACACAAACAGAGTGGTGTAGTGTACGCAGTCCAGTGCAGCGAGGACTGCCCAGACCGCTACATTGGAGAAACTAAGCAGCCCATCCACAGAAGAATGTCCCAACACAGGAGAGCAACCTCCTCTGGACAAAACTCAGCTGTTCACCTCCACCTCACGGACAAGGGTCACTCTTTTGAGGACCAGAATGTGCAAATTTTGGACAGAGAGCACAGATGGTTTGAGAGGGGTGTGAAGGAAGCTGTTTATGTTAAGAGAGAAAAACCTTCTCTTAACAGAGGAGGAGGTCTGAGATTTCAACTTTCTAAGACTTATAACTCAGTTCTGGGGCTGATTCCCAAACGTTTTACACCGGATGGGAGCAGAGGTGTCTTGTCTGTGAATTAGACTAGCAAAGTTTTTTTGAGAAACCTCTGTTGTTGGTTTGGGAGGGTGTTTTTGTCAATTTACATACAGTTGTGTGTCTTCTGTCAGAGACCTCAAGGGAACTCCCTACTGTTAAGGTGTGATCTGTCAATTTACATGTATGTGTTACCTCAGTTTGAAATTTACATACCCGGTATGTTGGTGCGTGACTCACTGTTATAACTCCACGCGCACACAGTCTGTTTCATTGAATTGATAAAGCTCCTCGGATGAGAAGCGAAACGTCTTCTGTAACAAATAAAGTCTAGTTGATCTTGTATTGAACGCCTTTTTTGATTTTATCATGTCCTGGACGACTGAAAATCTTCACCAGCATAAATAATAATGTATAATGTGTTTGTCTGTCATCTGCGTATGTTTCCCATACACAGACAAAATTAGTCTCTGCATTTAACCCAACCACCCAGAGTGGTGCAGTGAGCAGCCAGAGGGCGCTCGGGGAGCTGGAGAATTAGGTGTGCACTCATAGACACCCCAAGGTGTGTAGTGGCCGGGACGCGAACCCGCGTCCTTCGGGTCCCAAGTCAAACGCCCTAACCACTATACCATCTTGGCTCCTATCCCAGTTTAACTTCAGTTTCTTTACTAGGTTTTCCACGTGAAGCTTAAAAGAGAGATGCAAATTGACCAGGATACCAAACTATTTATAGGAATCAACAAACTCAATAGGGACACCATTTGAGGATAAAATCAGAGGAAGATCTGCTGGGACCGATTTCCTGTTTGAAAAAAGCATCCCTTTGGTTTCATCAGCATTTAAGACAATATTGAGACAGAACAAATCTGACTGGATGATGTCAAAAGCGGATTGCAAAAGCTGGAAAGCCTTAGCAACTGTTTTGCTCGACAATAAACAACTGTGTCATCAGCATAGAAATGTAAGGATGTATCAGGGATGCTCTGACCTACATTGCCTATGTAGATTGTAAAGAGGGTTGGTCCTAAGACTGAGCCTTGTGGTACCATGTTGACTGTTAAGTGACTACAGAAAGTGCCATTATGTTGAATACACTGCCACCAATCGGAAAGATAGTTAGAAAACCAATCAATGGTGTGATCTGAGAAACCGATTTCTGAGATTTTATGACAAAATATGTTATGATCCACAATGTCAAAAGTTTTAGATAGGTCTAAGAAAAGTGCAGCACAATAATTCTTAGCATCCAATGCTTCAACAACGTCATTAAGAACCTTCAGAGAAGCAGTTGTGCTGTGTTGTTTCCTGAAACCAGATTGATGGAGAGGTAAGATGTTAAATGAGTCCAGATAATTTTTGATTTGAGAGTTTATCAGTTTTTCTAGAACCTTGGCTAAAATGCAGAGTTTAGAGATCGGTCGATAGTTGTTCAGTGAGGTGGGGTCACCTCCCTTCAGCAAAGGAAGAACAAAGGCTGTTTTCCAAGCATCCGGAATGGAGTTTTGGCTTATGGACAGATTAAAGATGTGAGTCACAGGGACTGTGATGATATGAGCAGCCAGCCTTAAGAAATAAGGTGGAAGTTCATCTGGACCTGCAGATTTTTAGGATCAAGATCTTTTAACAGTTTATTTACCTCACTGACTAAAGACCAAAAAACATGCTTGTTAGGCTGATTGGTGACTCTAAATTGACCCTAGGTGTGAGTGTGAGAATGGATGGTTGTTTGGTGTGAGTGAGACAGGTCCCTCTTGTAAATGAGTCCCCGTGACTCAACGAGGCTAGCCTGTATAAATAAAGGTTGAATGAATGAATGAATGAAAACTGACTGAGAACGGAGAAAAAGAGAAGGTGTGATTAACTGAGGATTGACTTGTAGGAGGGATTTGATTTGTAGAAGTTTGGTTATTAGAGGAAGTGGCTGATTTTCCATTATTAACTGTGTCAAATAATTAACCAGAAGCAAGAAAATGTTTGTTGAAACAGTTCAGGATCTCATGCTTATTTGACATAGGAACAGAGTTAACGAGAAGTTGTGATGGGAGGTCAGATGGTTGGGGGGTGCCTGGAGGTTGCCTGAGAGGTGCCTAACACAAATATTTCCTGTAGTAGTAGCTGGGAGTCACTCACAACAGATCAAAGCCAAAGTTTCGTTATTTGTTGTCCACACCTTATGTGATATACCGTATATGGTGGAATAAAACTGTACACAGGGTCCCAGTTACATCCAGCAAATGTATAAATTGTAAAGAAAAACAGTGGTAAGATCTAAGATATGAACTACCGGACTTTCCGCCTTAAAAGTAGCACCGCCCTATAAGACGCATCAGTCCAATTATGTCCAATAAAGTGGAAAAATCCATAAACATGATGCACCGCCGTATAAGTTGCATCTATTATGCGTCACCGCTGACGCATCGCGTATGTTATGCATCACCGCTTACAACCCGGAAATGTGGGCCCGTGTTTTGCCAAAAATGGATTGGCTGCGAAATGGCCATAAAAGCGTGCACGGTAGGACTTTAACAAGATTAACACTTGAAAATAATTATTTGTTTGCTGAAAATTATAGCAAAGATGTGTCTGAGCTGAACTTTTCCTTAATAAATGAACGTAATTGTCAAATCAGCTGAATTAAAAAAATTGTTTTGCTACATGCAAAACGTGCACTTGCAGCGGGTGGGAACGCTGCATTTCTTTAAAATTTAACAAGATAAACACCTAAAAATACATTTGTTTAGTGACATTGGAGCATAAGTGTTTCTGAGATGAACTTTTCCTTTAAAAATGAACGTAATTGTCAAATCAGCTGGATTAAAATTGTTTCGCTTTGATGGCTCTTCCAAACATGCATGGGCACTGCGAAACCTGAAAGTTATGCACCATAACTCATGTTCCCTGAAGGAAGGGAACGAGGTGCAACATACTTGCTATGGGAATTGCACCCCCGCGCGATTACCTGAAGGAATACAATCACGCCTTTTACGGCAGGGGGCGTCACCCCGCGTCAGAGGTACCGCCTTTCAGGTACTTAAGCGACTGACGCCCCTCCATCTTTCTCAGAAATTGCACTTCACCGAGCTTCCAGCATTGAAAAGGGCCAGCTATGTTGCACCTCGTTCCCTTCCTTCAGGGAACATGAGTTATGGTGCATAACTTTCAGTTCCCTTTCAGTTCGGTCTCTCGGTGCAACATACTTGCTATGGGAACGTAATTCATTCACGCCCTTGAAATGCTCAGCAAAATGCATGTGAGAACCTCCATCCTAAGGGACGGGCATCTCTTAGCTGCTTACTACAAGGAATGCAGAGAGCAGATGCCAAGAGGAAAAAGGCCAAATGTGAGAGACATTCACATGATGTCTCACATGACCATTTATATATATAACACTAACTAGAAACAGCCCAAGCGTGCTCCAGTAGCGTGAGTACTCATCGACTCCTGTTTCCCTTTGAGCAGGAGGAGCAATGTTTTCCTCTTTTGTTGTTGTTGTTGTTGTTTTGTTTTTTACGGCCCGACTGACAAGTGGAGCCCATCCTGATGTTGGAGATCAGTCAAGGAGAGGGGAAACCTTTCCATTCTACCTCCCCAGGCAAAAAACATAAACATCAAGGGAAACCCTTGTGAATGTTATTGCTGCTTGTGTCGGGACAAAGCAACCAAAGCCTTAGGCTTTCAGCCAGTACCTTTCAGGGGCCAGGCTGAGAGTTGCCACAACCCTGGACATGGGTGTAGAAGTTGTCCACGTGCCTGAGTCAGTAGGTCCCTATGAGGAGGCAATTGCCATGGTGTTCCTGACAACATTGAGATCAACTCCGGAAACCACGGTTTCTGTGGCCATCTGGGAGCTATGAGGATCAAGGAGAGGGCTCCCCGTCTTACCTGTTCCAATCTCGCCCTGATCAGAGGGACAGGTGGAAAGGCGTAGTAGAGCACTCCTGCTGGCCAATCATGTGCCAGAACGTCTATCCCCAACGGAGCATCTGTCTCCTTCAGGGAGAAATAGAGGTCACAGTGTGAGCTAGCTCTGCAAGCGAACAGGTCCAAAGAGGCTCTGCCGAAACGTGATCATACCTGTTCCCCGATCCGTGGTTCAGGCTCCATTCCGACGCCAACAGAGGCCCTCTTGAAAGGGTATCCGCTCCATAATTCAGATCACCAGGGACATGAGTCACCCTAAGTGACAGAATTCTTGGAGCATACCATGTAAGCATCCTCCGTGTTAGATCGAGGAGGGCCTAGGACCTCGTCCCTCCCTCTCTGTTGATGAAGGACACAGTGGTCCTGTTATCTGATTTCACCAGGATATAATGCCCGGTAACCAGACCTTTACTGAAGAAGTATTTTAATGACAGCAATACGGGCAGTAATTCCAGGAAGTTAATATGTAATTTGGCTCCCTACTTGTTCCAAAGGCCGCGGGCGTTCTGGTTCCTACAGATCGCTCCCCATCCTGTTTTTGAGGTGTCCGTCGTGATGACTACACGGGACGACACCCTTCCCAGTGAGACCCCTTCCGTGAAAATGGGCGGATCGCTCCAAGGTTCCAGGGCCTTTAGACACTCTGGGTCTATTTTAACCTAGCACTTTGAGATTTTTATTAATGAAAAGTGCATTATAAATGGAATTCATTATTATTATTATTATTATTAATAACCTTTTCTGCTTGTCTGGGCAGAGCGGGTTGTATTTGTTGGTTAAACCATACCTGTATGGCCCGCATTTTCAATAATGCACGTGGCACACAAGGAATGGCTGCCGCCAAGAGGCCCAACAGGCGTTGGCAGGTTTTCACAGGGACCCGTTGGTCCAGTTTAAATCTTCCCAGGCAATGGCGAATGGAGGAGACTCTCTTTTTCGAAAGCCATGCTCTGTATTGGACAGTGTCAATCTGTACACCCAGAAATACGGTAACCCCTGACGGAGTCAGATCGCTTTTCTGTAGATTTATGACAAAACCGAGAGACTCCAGGTGAGAGATCACCTCAAGGGAGTGTGACAGCGCCTGCTTTCTGCTTCCAGCCAGAATTAGCAGGTCGTCCAGGTAATTCAAGACCCCGAGTCCTTGATTCCTGAGAAGGGTCAAGGTTGCATCCAGACATTTAGTAAATGGATACGGAACAGTCTTTAAACTGAAGGGTAAGGCTTTGAATTCATAAGCGTTTCCTTCAAATGCAAAACGGAGGAACTTTCTGTGTCTCCTCCACATGCCTACTGTATATGGAAATAGGCATCTTTCAAATCCATTGAACATGCGTAGTCTCCTGGTCTCATAGACTGGAGAACTTGCCGCAGTGTAAGCATCCTGAACTTGAAAGTTTTAATTCTTTTATTGAGAGTCCTGAGATCCAGAATCGGTCTTAAGGAACAGTCCTTTTTGGACACCAGGAAGTACTTGCTGTAGTGTCCGGAGCGTAGTTTGCATCCTGAGACCAAATTAATCACTCTCTTTTTCAGCATTGTTGAAACTTCCTCACTCAGCACGTGCGTGCGTGCAAGGTTGATCTTAGATTGAAACACCCCTGAGAAACGGGGCGGTCTCTTTGAGAACTGCAACTTGAGCCCGTGACGTATTGTTGTCATGAGCCAATCATTTGGTAGACACGCCTTCCAAGCCTGTGCATGCGCGCTAAGCCTGATGGCATGTTGAGTTGTAGCTCTTTGTGTTTAAGGTCTAAGGGGGTGACCTTTGACCCCTCTCGTACCTTTTTGAGCAGGTTGCTTGGCCTAACAGAAGATATCGTGAGATCAGGCCGTTTCCGGCAAATCTCGTGTATCTTGCTGTGGTTCATAGTTTGACCGTGAGTTCTGGGTTTTATTAAAATGGGACTCGAGTCAAGAACCAGGGTAGTCTGTGCTTTGGTACTTTTATTTTTGTACATGTCTGAAACAGTCTGTTTTGTTTACATATACAATAGGCGAGTCATGTTTGGTACACGCACACATGTCACCAGCTCCTTGTGATTCTCTACGAGCAAAGACTGGGACCAGAAAGTTAGGTTCTCGTACCCCGTGGGCGGACGAACCTGTAAAATTATCAGTTCGTCTTGGTTCATCAGGTCCGGAACTGGTTTCCGTAGGAAAAGGTTGAAGCAGCACTCGGACGGTAATGTGAAGCCTCACAGTCCCCAACGGGTCTCTTTCGTGGAAGACCATGCGTGTTTTCCATTGGTGGGGCAAATTTTTTCCTTGGCAAACCCACGCGGAAGGCATCCACTTGTTTGCGTCTTTGTTCCAGCCTTGTCTGGACACGTTCCAGGGCTCTTCCGAAGAGTCCCGTCGACTCGATCGGGTGCTGTAGGAAGGTGGACCTCTGGTTTTCCGGGAGGTCCGACAGCGTTAGCCAAAGATGGCGCTGGGCGACAACTATTTCTGCCATTGCTTTACCCTGGGAAATAGCTACTGTCCCCATCACGCTGAACACGATGTCAGAGGCACGGCGAGCCTCCTCTATGGCCTCGGTTATAGCTCGCTCGTCCTTTTTTACCTGGATATCCTGTAGTTTTTCTGCCAGGTAAGCCTGTACCATGCTCAACGTATTCATTGCGCGAGCCGCGAGGCCTTGGGCCTTGTAGAACCTCTCGAGTTGTTTCTCCGAAGCGCAACAGGCTTTGCTAGGCAGCGTTGGTTTCATCCCTGTGGCTGTGGGGGCCAGGTGAGCCGCCAGAGACTCCTCTATTGGGGGTGCGCTGGCAAGGCCCAGAGACTCCATTCCCGCGACATCCAAGTGTCAGGACAATGGTAGCATGATGGGAGCCCTGGGTTCCCTCCAGGAGCGTTTGAGTTCCGTTAGAAAGTCCGGGAAAATTGGCAGTTTCTGCGACGTTGTCGGTTGATTCGCGTATAAATAGTTTCCCGCCAGCCTCGTAGCCTGTTGGTGAGGCGTGGGGTGAGGGCACATGAACTGCAGGGCATCAGCGGCCCTATGGCATAGGTCGAAAAGGGCAGGTACCGACAAGTCCGGTTCCGGAAGGTTCTGCGCCAGGTTCGGGGAGGAGTGAACAGTTTCTCCCTTGTCACCGTATTCGGCGTCTATGTAGGACACTTCTGGCGTCGAGTCTTCGACGGCAAGAGAGGAGACCGATGCGTTGTCCTCCCCGACCCGGCCACTGCACTCCAGGTCCACGTTTTCAGGCTCCGGTTCTGGAGCAGGCAGGTTAGTGCGACGTGCGACCTTCATCGCCGTGGTCCTTGCCATAGATTTGGCCAATGTGTCCGTGCGGCATTTCCTCACTGTGGTCGTCATTCGACGACAGCGGGGTAGGAGTCGGGGGATTCCAGCACTTTCCTCGCGTGCAGGATCCCTAGGCAGACAGGACAGGCCTCGTGGGTGTCCGTCGCCAAAAGGGAGTGGCCGCAGCCGCTGGGGCATGGGCGCGAGCGAGGACTCGTCGTCCTGGTTTTCTTCTTCTTTGTCCTCCACTTTCCCTTCTTGGGAGCCATGTTCGGAGACGAGAAGAGTAGAAGTTGGTTCTTGTTTCCTTTTGTTCGAAGCCGTCTTCTCCGTCATCTTGCTTTCGCTAGTAGACTGCTAGTTGGATTAGCAGAAGGTTGTGACGGAGTTAGCGTTGTCGAGCGAAGCTGCGGAAGAGAAGAAAAACTTCGGGTAAGTAGAAAAATGCTGGACTAGCTTTCGCCAGCCCAGCAGTACGCAGGAAAATTTTCTCTGTACGCTCAGTGTAGGGAGCAAGCTCACCTCAATCAAGCGACGCAACAACAGAGAGGTCCCGCGATGTTCAGGTGTTTCAGCGAGGTGAAGGGCAAAAAGAGAAAGATAGAGGGGTGTCAGTCACTTAAGTACCTGAAAGGCGGTACCTCTGACGCAGGGTGATGCCCCCTGCCGTAAAAGGCGTGATTGTATTCCTTCAGGTAATCGCGCGGGGGCGCAATTCCCATAGCAAGTATGTTGCACCGAGAGACCGAACTGAAAGGGAACCTACGTCTTTAAAATTTAACTAGATAAACGCCTTAAAAATATATTTGTTCGCTGACATTATAGCAAAAGTGTTTCTGAGCTGAACTTTCCCTTTAAAAATTAATGTAATGTTCATATCAGCTTGATTTAAATAGTTTTGCTTTGACGGCTCTTCCAAACGTGCGCAAGTGCGCTGCGAAAACCTCAAAAAATATATTTGTTTGCTGACATTATAGTAAAAGTGTGTCTCAACTGAACTTTTCTTAATAAATGCACTTTGATGGTTAAAACATGGCAAAATGAAGCCGACAAAATTAATTATAATTAAATCGAATTTTGGCTCAAACTTCTCCTAAAGCGTATATGTTGTAAATGTCCATCCAGTGATTACTTTCTGTAAGTTTCATCAAAATATGTCCTGTGGTTCATGAGCTATTTTGCTAACAGTCAAACACTGAGGTAACAGTAGTTCAGACCTCCAGAGAGCAGGAGGCCGTGCTGCGACAGAGTGAGTCCGAGCAGAGGAAGCTTCGGTCAGACACATGAGCTGGGAACAGTTGGTCGACTCTCTGGAAGTGTCAGAGCTCCAGAGAGCAGGAGAACGGGCTGCGACAGAGTGAGTCTGACCAGATGAGTCTGACCAGATGAGTCTGCTGTCGTACACATGAGCTGGGAACGGTCAGTGGACCCTAGCGGCCAAAAGAGGTACTGCGCCCCTAGCGGACGAGCGGACGAAAGTGGTACTGCTCCATTTTTTTGTTAGAATGAATGGAAATGGTCATATCTCAGCCAAAAATTGGTCTAAAAATATGGGGGAAAATCCATAAATATGTCGCTTTGCCATATAAGTCTCAGGACATGCAACTTAGTAATAAAAACTGTGACTTTTATGCCAAAAAATACGGTAAGAACTAGGGATGGGGCCAATCCGATCCAGTATCGGTATCATATACCAGCACAATTCAAGTATAGGATATTGGAACTAACCTGCTGATATTTCCGATACTTTCTAGATGTCAGAAAGCACGTATATTGTACCATACTCCATGACTTCTATCTTAACATTGTGTGAGGTAAACTCAGATAAGACACTCTGAATCTCACTACAGTGACAGTGATTCACAAACTAATGGTATACAAGAGGTAGGTCTCCACCACAGACGTCCTTCTGACTCATGGTGCAGCCCGGAACACTAAAATACTGCTAAGCATTATGGGAAATCATCACAGTCTACTCCCCATTTTTGTCATGATTTGGGCGTGTGGTGGAGGATGATCCCAGTTGTGCAGACAAGCAGACACTCGGAGGCACGAGTATAAAACTCAAAAATGTTTAATCACAAAGTTCAAAACATAGACGTGGCAGTAATCACAAAAAACTCAAAGTACCGTCATGGCAGTGATCCACATGAACTTGTGACCACAGCTAGAACTTGTGCAAAAAACACTAAAACTTAAGGACTGACGTGGAGGTACTCACGTAACCAAGAAACAGAAGCAGAGCATGGACACAAGGACACGACCCCAGGGAACAGGACGAATGGCCCGACAATTACACACACACGCACACAAACTAATATACACGCCCTAATTATCTACAATCACAAACACCTGAGACATAAGCTGAAACTTTCCACCAGGACTAGAAACTACACTGAGTAAACAAACATGGACCAAACTATAATAAACAAGGATTACACTAGAATTAAAGAACAGGACAGGAACAAGGGAAACTAATAAAACTAACAAATGACTAATAAGAAATTAAACTGAGTAAACAATCTATAATCACAAACACCTGAAACATAAACGAAAGCTACACCAGGACTGGAAATCAAACTGAGTAAATAACCATGGACCAAACTAGAATAACCTAAATAAAACTAAATTAAACTAACATAGATGACTGATAAGAAATGCAGATGGTGCCATCCGTAGATGGCGCCAGCCTGACAGTACCCCCCCTCAAAGACGCCCCCAGGCGACCCCAAAGAACAACCCCAAAAACCAGGGCGGGCGGAGGGAGGAACCACAAGGGCGGCGGGCAACACGGAACCACAAGGACGAAGAACAAAACACAAGGGCGGAAGGCCAGAACAAACTAAACAAAAACCGACAGGGCAAGGCCTGGGCAACGTTCAAAAACAGAAGAATGGCCGGGCGGGCGGCTGACCGGGAGGACGTCCATCAAGCAGAAGCCGGTCAGGCGGTCGACCGGGAGGCCTTCCATCGTCAGGAGCCAGGTCAGGCGGCCGACCGGGAGGCCGTCCATCGCCAGGAGCCAGGTCAGGCGGTCGACCGGGAGGCCGTCCATCCCACGAAGCCAGTCCAGGCGGACGTCCGGGAGACCGGCCAGCCAAGACAGGAACCCAAACGCTGTCGGCAGGAACAGCAACACCGGGCACAACATGACCATAGCCGGCAGGAACATAGTCGGTAGAGACACGATCGTCGGCAGGTATACAGACGTCTACGTCAGCAGGGACATCATCATCAACGACGTCAAGAACACGACTATCATCATCATCACCATCATCATTGTCGACGGCAGGAACACGACCATCAACTTCATCATCATTGTCGACGGCAGGAACACGACCATCAACTTCATCATCGTCGTTGAAGGCAGGAACACGACCATCATCATCATCATCATCATCATCATCGTCGACTGCAGGAACACGACCATCATCATCATCATGGAGACCCCTGTCGTCGGCATCGTCGTCGTCTGGGTCCTCGTCGTCGGGACCCCCGTTGGCGGCATCGTAGTGGTCGGGACCCCCGTTGGCGGCATCGTAGTCGTCGGGACCCCCGTTGGCGGCATCGTAGTCGTTGCCACCATCATTATCATCAACGTCGACTACAGGAACACGACCATCATCATCATCATGGAGACTCTTGTCGTCGGCATCGTCGTCGTCTGGGTCCTCGTCGTCGGGACCCTCGCCGGCACCGTCGGGAGCCTCGCCGGCACCGTCGTCGTCGGGACCCTCGCCGGCTCCGTCGTCGTCGGGACCCTCGCCGGCTCCGTCGTCGTCGGGACCCTCGCCGGCTCCGTCGTCGTCGGGACCCTCGCCGACGTCATCAGCGTAGTAGTCATCATTGTAGTCGGGGCCCATGTTGTCGGGACCCTCGTAGACATCGTCAGGAACGCTGTGGTCACCAGGAACCTCGTCATCAGGAATGCTGTGGTCACCAGGAACCTCGTCATCAGGAACGCTGTGGTCACCAGGAACCTGTCATCAGGAACGCTGTGGTCACCAGGAACCTCGTCATCAGGAACGCTGTGGTCACCAGGAACCTCGTCATCAGGAACGCTGTGGTCACCAGGAACCTCGTCATCAGGAACGCTGTGGTCACCAGGAACCTCGTCATCAGGAACGCTGTGGTCACCCGGCTGCGAGACCTCCGGCTGCGAGACCTCCGGCTGCGAGACCTCCGGCTGCGAGACCTCGGACCTCTGGCTGCGAGACCTCCGGCTGCGAGACCTCTGGGACCTCTGGCTGCGAGACCTCTGGCT
>JBBPBX010037922.1:17168-30665 GCA_038048925.1 Garcialebias charrua | reverse complement strand
TGTGTGAGCTTGTCTAACGCCAGGAGGAGACACTGGAATCTCACCCAGTTGGTCAATATCGCATGCTTCATTGTCAACATGCTCAGTCTCCCTCTGTTCAATCACAGGAAGTTCACATTCGGAAGTCAACGGAGTCTCTGCTCGCTTCTGAACACTTTCACCACTAGGACAATTTTCTACACCTGAACCAGGATTTAAGTCAAAAGAAACCTCTTCAATGACTATACCCCCATCATACTCATCAGATGAGGCAGTGTGTGATTCAGTAGTATTTGTCTGTTTGGCTACAGTGTTCTCACTGTGTCCCTGGTTTGTGTCTGGCACATGGACACATGACCTGATGTCAGCCCTGTTAACCGTTTTTGTAGGCCCTCCCTCTGCAGGTCGTACTATGCAAGTTGTGCCTACTACGTCTACGAGTTGGTAAACAACTGGACTCCATGCATCCTGAATTTTGTTACGACCAGCTGGTCTGTGTCTCAGGTAAACATACTCTCCAACCTCAATCGAAGGACAGTACACTTTGTGACTATGCCGAGCAACGCGTTTCGCAGCTTTCTGCTCTGCATACTCTTTTGCTCTTTCATGTGCCTCTTTGAGTCTTTGCTGGTGCACAGCAAGCCAATCAAGATTTTTATCAGGAGAACTTTCATGCGCAAGCAATGCATCAACAGGAAGATGTGGTTCTACTCCATAGAGCAAGAAGTAAGGGGAATATCCGGTAGTCGCATGTGGAGTAACATTGTACGCATAAACCAGCTCAGGTAAATGTTCAGGCCAACGCCTCTTTTTGTCAGGTGGAAGGGTGCGCAACAGTTCATGCAGAGTGCGGTTAAAACGCTCACACTGGGCATTTCCTGTCGGGTGATGGGGTGTTGTACGTGTTTTTTTCACACCATACATTCTACAAAGTTCAGCAATAACCTCCGATTCAAAGTTACGGCCCTGATCTGAGTGAAGACGCTCAGGTACACCGTACTTCATGAACCACTCCTTTAAGAGGACTTTGGCTGTGGTCTCTGCTTTTTGGTCACGTGTAGGGAACGCCTGGGTGAACTTTGTAAACACATCGGTAATGACTAGAACGTTCTCACGGCCATCGGAAGCTGGTTCAAGGAGTGTGAAATCTACTGCCACCACTTCTAAAGGTCGTGTTGCCAAAAAGGATTTCATTGGAGGGTGAATCTTTGGGTGAGGCATCTTTGTGAGAATACAACGCTCACAGTTCTTAACCCATCGCTCAACATCGTTATGCATCCCTACCCAGAATGCTCTCTGTCTCAACAACTGTAATGTCCTCTCTATTCCCTGATGTCCCATAGAGTCATGGACACTCTTCAGCACAGCTGCTTGTAAACAACCTGGAACAAACAACTGAAAGCACTCTCCAACACGATCATCCTTCACCACTCTGTACACCAACCCATCACGTATCTGAATGTGTTTCCATTGTTTCCACAATGATTTGGCAGCACCAGGAAGATTCTTCCTTTCTTGTGAACTTGGCGGGCTACCCCGATCCACAAACTGTTTTAGAACATTTATCACTGGATCTTGACACTGAAATGTCCGCAGCTCTTCCTTGGAGTAACCGGGAAGAGTTGGTGTAGCCTCTTTAGCATGTGAATTGGATTTATCAGTTTCTGCAGCCCTAATCTGGTTTACCTGACAACATTGGACCCCAGCTGTAACCAGCTCGGGCTCAAGGGCAGTGCCTCTACAAATCAAATTGCAAATTGCAATGCAATCATCAAACTCCTCATCATCAGTTGGTTCTGGCTCCCCTGCTAACGGGTGTCGTGACAGTGCATCAGCGGCGGCGTTACACCGACCTGGTTCTGGCTCCCCTGCTAACGGGTGTCGTGACAGTGCATCAGCGGCGGCGTTACACCGACCTGGCCGGTACTGCACATCAAAGTCGAAGGCAGCTAACTGTGCTACCCATCTCTGTTCAATAGCCCCAAGTTTTGCACTTTTTAGATGACATAAGGGATTGTTGTCTGATACCACAGAGAATTTAGAGCCCAGTAAGTACCCCCGAAACTTCTCTACTATTGCCCATTTAAGTGCAAGCAGCTCGAGTTTCATGCTGCTATAGTTTTTATCATTTCGCTCTGCATTTCTCAGCCGTCTACTTGCATATGCAATGACCCGTTTCTTGTCACCTTGCTGCTGACACCAGTGCATTAACAGAGTACCCGAGTTTTCGACAACTCGAGTGCTTTGACTTCTATCGAGGCTTTTTTGTCCACCTCGGGTAGCCGTAGTGACGTCACATTTCACATTTCACAGCGCGCGGGGCAGCTTTTAGCTTTTAGTAGACGCTACAAAATGGATTCCTGTGTGCGCACGGATGTTAATGGAGCAGGCCGTCTTGTCAAAAAGGTAAAACAGTTTATAATTTTATAAAATGCGCTACTTCGTGTTGACTTTCTTTGTAGTAGATTGTGACAGCAGAGGGCAGTGTTGCAATGCAGGTCCCATATTATAACACGGCCGAAACGGCTTCCTGTCTCTCGTTTCACAAACAAAAAAAAACAAATATTCATCTCTCTAGAGCTACCAAAAACCTATAAACACAATCTCTAAAAGTAAACCTAAATTGCACAGCTGCAGGCGGTGGTACGGTGTGGCTGTGGCCCCATTTGTTTTTTAAGTTTCGGTTTTCAGCGCATTACTTTCACTTTTAAAATTAATAATATAACTAATAGTTTTGTTTTTCCTGTGACTTATCTGCAGTATGATAAATGATAGGAGCATAATAAATGCTCCCAATGCTTTGTTGGTCTTTTTTTTCTTTTTGTAAAGACGTTTTTAGGCATTTATATTTATTTATTTATTTTGCATCGTAAGACACTGTGACGTCATCGGCTACTCGAGCGTCGTTCGAGTTTTTTTATGTTAATGTCGAGGTTAAAAATTATGTACTCGTTCAACCCCTAGCTGACACAAGACAGCTCCTAAACCCTGACCACTAGCATCAGTTTCCAAAATGAAAGGACAAGTGAAGTCTGCATAACCCAAAATCGGAGCAGTCACAAGCTTTTCTTTCAATGTGTCAAATGCAATTTGACTGTTGGTGTCCCATAATGCACTTAGTTTTTGACTAGCTTTGGCTGTAGTAGCAGCTCCTCGACACTGATTCACTAGGTCATGTAGTGGGGCTGCGATCTTTGAAAAGCCCTCAACATACCTTCTGTAGTAACTACATAGGCCTAGAAATGATTGGAGTTCCTTAACGGTGCCAGGCACCGGCCATTCCTTGACTGCTGCCACCTTGGAGGGATCAGTTGCGATACCCTCTGCAGAAATTTGGTGTCCAAGGAATTTTACTTCCTTCTGCAAAAAGTGACATTTTTCCCACTTCACTTTTAATCCAGTGTCTCTCAAACGTTTAAAAACTAGATCCAGCCGTTCCAAATGAGACTCAAAGCTTGGGGAGTATACTAAAATGTCATCCAGATAGACTAACATGATGTCGAATATCAGGTCACTCATAGTTGCTTGCATCAATCTTTGAAATGTTGCAGGCCCGTTACACACCCCCATGGGCATGCGTACATACTCAAACAGCCCAAAAGGCGTGGTGAAAGCCGTCTTATGTCTGTCTCGATCATCCATGGCTACTTGGTGATACCCACTGGCAAGGTCAACTGTGGAAAAGTATTTAGCACCTTTTAGCGCATCAAAACTCTCATCAATACGAGGCAATGGAAATGCGTCTTTCTTAGTTTTTAGATTTAGCTTCCTGTAGTCTACACATAAGCGTATACTGCCGTCACCTTTGCGGACTACCACAACTGGTGAGGCGTAAGCGCTTTCACTCTCCTGTATGATTCCTTTTTTCAACAGTTTAGAGATATGCTCTTGTACTTCCTGGTATTGGTTAGGAGGTATACGACGATATGGCTGTGTGACAGGTACGTCATCCGCCAGCTTGATCTCATGTTTCACCTTATCTGTGTGACCCAGATTCTCCTCATCATCTGCAAAAACATCAATGTAGCTGGACAGCAATGAGCAGAGAGCGACACGCTCTTCCTCTGCGCCCCCCATGTCAAGTCTTTCCAAAATGGCTTGCACCTTACTGTCAGTTTGCACCATGTTAGGGTCAACTGAAACCTGTTCAACACCGGCAGAGATGCGTTGAAACTTTACTTGGCATGTCTGCTCACTCTCCGCAGGATCAACCTTTGAGATCATGCCTAGCCGTGTTCGGGGGCCTAACCACACTTCCTCGGCGGAGAAGTTAACCACCTGGAGCGGAAGAACATGGCTGGTCCTTGTGACAAGTGTTGGGATAACTGCTAATCCAGATGGTAGAGGAGTGGTCACTGGTTCGATGATCAACTGAGAGGCTGCATCTAAGGTTTTAGTGTGACCTTTTACAAACACAGTGGACATCGAGGATGCAGGGATGCGTACTTTGTTTCTTCCTGCAACCCGAACTACTGCCTTTCTCTCAATGCAACCGATCTGTACCTGTTGGAAAGCTGTCCTCCACCCAGAGTCCAAGGATCCACCCAAAGTGTTGTCAAACTCTGTTGTGACTAGCTGTCTGCATCTGTGAATGACATTCATACCGATTATGCATTCTTCAGAAACAACAGGGTTCAGTGACGGCTTCAGGACCAAGAAACCACAATTTGGGATCTTTAAACTCATCGTCTCAATTTCCAGTTCAATATATCCCTGATAAGGAATGTCAAGTCCATTCGCAGCAGTTATTTTAAGCCAACTATTTGTAGCTAGCATGCTCTCATCATCACCAATATATTTTCTGAAAAAATCATCTGTCATAGTACTGACCTGGCTGCCAGTATCTAGTAAACAATGTGCTGACCTGCCATTAAGTTTTAGATCAACCACTGGACATTTTCCTATGGCACGCTCAATAATTTGTTCTCGTGTGATCTCCAGTGTAGGTGAGTCTACGACATGACCCTGCGTTACCCGACTCACTGCAACCAGGGCCTCTCGTTTCCCGACGGACTAGAAATGGGGTACTCATCAGAGTTTTTGTATCTTCTCTGGGGACACTGTTTGGCAACATGACCAGCAGTTTGGCACTTGAAACATATCGGCTTACCGTCAGGGGTAAATCTTGGACCAGTTTTGGTCTGAGATGGTGTCTGGCTACTAGGATTTTTGTTCTGAATTGTCAGCTCTTTCACAGCCTTAGTGAGTTCTGTTATCACTTTCCCTTGCTCAGTGAGCACTTTAAGAACGTCATCCATTGAGACCGACTTCTCATTAGGTCTAGTTAGATTAGTGACTTTATCTTGCTCTTTAAGAGTTTTCATCACATCCTCCAGATGCATTGGATTTTCTGTCTCTTTAACTGCACAGCACTGTGCTTCGGCTTTAACAGTACGGCAGTTATTCACGTTACTCCTAACCGTTTTTGTGCTAGGGGCTTGGTCTAAGGACCACAAGTAAGCCTCCTCACGCACCTCTATAAAAGTGGATGTAGGTTTTCCTCTTACATGTTTTCGGAGTTCTCGTTTCAGTGAGAGGTCTCTGATGCCCTCAATGAACTGGTCTCTCAACACTGCGTTCTCATTACCCATGGAATTAGGATGCTGTTTCCATACCAAACTAAAGGCCTGAGATAATGAATGTGAAAAGTCACGTATGTCTTCACCCTCCTTCTGTTTACAGTTGTAGAAGCTCTGTAAAAGTTGGGCAGCGCTACGTTTATCTCCAAATGCATCTTTTAAGTAAACAAGCAGGTCTTTTACAACATCACCATCAGCTTTGCGTAAACGCACTTCTTCCAGAGCTGGGCCTCTTAACAGCGACAGCACAAAATCAAACTGTTCGGGTGCAGATTGGTTTCTAGCAGAAATTACCCTTTCTACTTCTTCAATAAACTCATCCACACTCCTCCCATCTTTGTCAATGTCTCCACTAAATGGTGAAATGTGCCTTTCTCTGGGTACGTAGACATAAGACCTGGTAGGCTCATTATTTAGTGATGATATGACTGTCATGACTTCATCTTGCCTTCGGGCTAACTCATTTAGTTGTTGTAACACCCCAGCTTGTTCAAGTAACTGTTGTCCCTGCATCTCAATGTTTATGGAACCCTCTTGTTCAGACATGTTCTGAAATTATTATTATTATTTTTTTTTTTCAGTTCACTTAACAGTCAATGGAAGTATTAACAGTCAATATAAATATTAACAGTAAATAGAAATTTATATAGCAAAGGATAAATTGGTCGAAGTCCGGAGTCCGCCTGAGGTCCCTGGGCTGCTCCAAGACCGCTGCTGGGCGATGCTTCTCCCGCCTGGAATGCGCTCTGGTCTGACAATCGCCTCGGCTGAAATCCTTCACGACCACGCCAGCTGCAGACTGCTCAGCAACGTCCCCCCTCTGGTCTCGAAACAGATGCCTCCTCACCGACGCGATGCCCACGTCCACTCAGGTGTAGGCCACTTCTTCACCACTGCCGTTTGCTAATGCTACCGCTGCGCCGCCATATACATGCACTCGCAGAGAGAAAAAAACGAGAGACCCCACTCCTGGTACCAATATTTGAAACCGGGATAAATGCAGCACACGAAGCTTCAAATAGAAGGGGTTCTTTATTCTCAAAAATAAACTATTCCCTCTGAGTTATGTATAAAAAAAACAAGAAAAAGTCCGTGTTTCGAACGGCAGCAAGCCTTAGCTTCAAATAAAATGGCGGACCGACAACACGGTTAGCACCCAACAGAGTAGCATGCAGCTGCACGTAACAGCTGAAATCTAACAGCGTGAAAGCTACTGCATAACAAACGGCAGCGGCACTCTACGAGAGAAAACAAACAGAAATAAAACATTAGCATCGTCTCTATAGCTTCATTCACGGAAGATAACAGAAATAAAACATTAGCATCGTCTCTATAGCTTCATTCACGGAAGATAATTCAGTTCCAACAATTACCGAACACTTGGATTCTCTTTTCACGTGGCCAGAGTTGTCTCCTTCACCAAGTCTCAGATAAAATGTCCTTCTCTTCCGTTTTTACCAGTCCGTGCTACCGTACATAAACAAAGGGTTTTTTCTCTATTTCCGGTCCTTTTAGACCTCTCTGTACCAACAGCACCACATGCTGACAAAAACAAGAATTACAACCATAGGTGAAATTAAAGCAAAACATGGTTTTTAAAATACATTTGACATGTACCCATTTTTCACCTGGTTACATATATATATATATTCACATATATATATTCATATATATATTCACTCTGCTCACATATGATTGTACAGCCACACATCCAGGCTGTCATATTGTTAAGTTTGCAGATGATACAGCTGTGGTGGGATGCATCACAGATAATGATGAATCCAGCTACAGACAGGAGGTGGAACATCTGGAGAGCTGGTGCAAAGAGAACAACCTTCACATGAATGTGAAGAAGACGAAGGAGATGATTGTGGACTTCAGAAGGAACAAACACACCCACACCCCACTGTATATAGGTGGATCTGCGGTGGAGGTGGTCTCCAGCTACAAATACCTGGGTGTACACATGAATGATAACCTCAGCTGGAGCAATAACACCACCAGCCTGATCAAGAAAGGTCATCAGAGACTCTACTTCCTCAGACGGCTGAGACGAGCCGGTCTGAGAAGCCCAGTCCTCACCTCGTTCTACAGGTGTGCAGTGGAGAGCGTCCTGTGCTCCAGCATCAACGTGTGGCATGGAGGCTGCACAGTTGCAGAGAGAAAAGCTCTACAGAGAGTGGTGAAGGCTGCACAGAAGTCTGTGGGAGTCAGTCTCCCCACCATCACAGACATTTACACCTCCAGATGCAGAAAAAGAGCCACCTGCATCATGAAAGACCTCACTCACCCAGCACACTCACTCTTTGCACCACTCCCCTCGGGACGGAGGTTGAGGAGCATCAAATGTAGAACCACTAGACTGAGAAACAGCTTCTACCCTGAGGCTGTCAGACTCATGAATAAATAAATAATAAGAATAAACACTGCAAAATGTCACATCATACTGATACTGATCTGTTTCTTGTTGCTGCGTTCATCTGTGACCATCTGCTCATGTTCGTGCTGCTGTTTATAATGATGTTTTTCTACTACATTAGGGCTTAGTGTATTACTAGCTGATGTGATGTCTCTCTTAGTTAATCCTAGATGTTATTATTGTATTTCTCTTGCATTTGTTGTTGGATGTAACTGGGACCCTGTGTACATAATCTCGTTTTCAACACATGTACTACATGCGGTGCAAATGACAATAAATTCTCTCTGACTCTGACTCTGACTCTGATATATATATGTATGTATATGTATGTATGTATATATATGTATATGTATGTATGTATATATATACACTGTACTTATACAGTATGTACAACTATCAACTGTAAGAAAATTGAATTTTAAAGATTTTTGTTTTTAGCTTTTTTTATATATATATATATACTGTATATAATACCACTACTTGGATAACAAATAATTCAGTGTTTTTGTTTTATTTTGTATTGTTTTCATTGTAAGAAACACATCCTTGAGTTGTGAAATAACTATAATTCTCTGGTAAAAAACATGAGAAAAATAGTTTTTTTTATATTTTCTTTTTCTCCTGTTTGGTTGATCAATGATAAAGATCTCACGGTCAATGTTCCACTTTCCTAAGAGGCACCATGGGATCCTCAGCCCACTTCATCTTTATCACTGGTCTGTCTCTGCTTTGACCTTTTGGGACCTAAGGGAGACTCATTACTTGCACAAATAGAGACCTGGCTTTACAGGTTGAAACTGGGATGAGCTGGCGGTTAGAGATAGAGATCATTGACAGGTCAGCATTGACTCTCTGCTCCACTTATCCTCACATCTCATCTTTCTTTTGTTCCCCCTGAGATTTTATTTGCCTTTTTTTTTCTGAATACCAACAGCTGGTTTCTAAAATAACCTATAAACCTCTTGGTTCAAAAGCAAATCAGGTCGCCATAATAGACCACCACCTGCGCTCTTCCATCCTCTGTCCCCCTGCCACTTCACCTCTGCCAACTCCACTTTAACAATCCAGCTTTGGTCTCACACGTGCTGACTGATGGAAAATGTCTCTAACAGCATCTGCTCTGTAATGCTCAGTGGGCAACACTATTCATGGCCTGAAATAGACTCCTTCAATCCAGGATTTAGACTGTTGTCTGATATTGGCAGAGTTTCAGCTGTCGATGATTCCCAAACAGAAAAACTATATCCACTTTGTGACCCTGAACAGATTGGTATCACTCTGGCCTCAAAAAGGAAAACAACGAGAACAGCCATACTGAGCATGAGCGGCATCTGTCCAATGAATGATTTCAAGGACAATTCAGTCTTTTTTCCAGGTATTTTTGGTTTGCTAATTGGTGATAAGTCCACTGAGTAGTATTATAAATTAGTCACTTCAAACAGCACAACAAGATTAATGCTAACCTCCCCTCATCTATGCCTTGTTGCTTCCAAGATCTGTAAAAGTCCAGTGAAAGTTTGTTACAGTTTTGTTGTGCTGTCCCTCTGAGTCAAAGCCAGCAGATGTTGTTGCTGATTGTGTCTGCTCCACGGTACATTTACCTCCAATTCCACTCCCCCCTCCTACCTTAGACTCCCTCACGGGAACTCTGTAATATGTTCACAGTGCTTAGGTAGTTGCATGAATTGGAAACTTGTCAGCAACTCAGAGCTTGTTGACTTAGATGGAAGGGAAATTAGCTGTTGCCATCAATAACTTTCAGAGCATCTGTCTCTGGTTTAAAGCCTTGTCAGATTTTTAACCAACATCCTAAAATAAAACTTGTGTTTTTAATTAAACAGGGATTTTGGTGGTAACTGATAGTTTTATAAGCAAACAGCCAAAGGAGCATCACTGGCCTGGCAGTTTGAAAATGTGGTGGCTCATTTAATTTCATGTTTTAAAAGTTAATAGAAGCAGAGTGTGCTGCAGACTTTGTGTAATAAAACCAAGTTTACTGTAAGCACATTCTAATTTAATTGAGGTAATTTTACTGCCAAAAGGTGATTACTTTCCTGTTCACTTCATATAAGTGTGTGTGTGTGTGTGTGTGTGTGTGTGTGTGTGTGTGTGTATGCGTGTATGCGTGTGTGCGTGTGTGTGTGTGCGTGTGTGTGTGTGTGTGTGTAGGTGTGTAGGTTGTTTGTGTGTACGTGCCAGCGTGTGTGTGTGTGTGTGTGTGTACGTGCCTGCATTTGCAGGGGTGGGTGTTCTGTGTGCAAATCCTGTGTCCAGTGAGATCTTCCTCATTTAATGCCTGTCAAACTTCTGTCTTCAGACCTGCCAGCTTAACTGTCACACTGCAAGAACACTTTCCCAGCTTCCTTCGCCACCACCACTACCACACTTGCAAATACCCAAGAAAGCGTGAAAAGTGTGTGTGTTAGGTTTTGTTTTATGGACAACCTTAAAAATCTTTCATTAGCAAGGACCACGCCACAATGCATAAGTTTTAGTTTTTTATTGATGAAAAGATTAGGGATGAAGGGATGAGGGGTTGTAGGGATGAGGGAAGAAAGGGGATGCAGGAAAGATGATAGGAATGGATGTAGGGATGGAGGAATGAGGGGATGAATGGATGAAAGAATGCAGGAGAGGATGGAAGTAGGGATGAGTAGATGAATGGAAGATGGAAGTAGGGATGAAGGGATGAAAGGGGTGAGGGAAGTAGGGATGAGGGGATGAAAGGATGAGTGGATCTGGAGGATGTTGTCCGAGGAGAGTGCTGAAGGGCTTGGAATGAGAAGACTCACATGGGATTTGGCCTTCAGGAATGTTTCTCTTGTTTTCCTTCCCGAGCCCGACGATGAACCCCCCAGACGGAAACCTAAGCGAGAGAAAGCAAAGAGTGGTTATGAATGAGGAGTGGAAATAGAAGAAGGGAGAGGGGGGATTGGGGTTGACAAAACGTAACAAACTGAGATGAGATGAATGGGTGAACGAGGTATAAGTAGGTAGCATGGGATAATTGGAGGCGTGATTTGGGCGTGGCCCTGCTCCCGAACTTAAGTTAACTTATTAACTCCATTTCATTAGCAAGGACCACGCCACAATGCATAAGTTTAAGTTTTTTATTGATGAAAAGATGAGGGATGAAGGGATGAGGGGTTGTAGGGATGAGGGAAGAAAGGGGATGTAGGAAAGAGAATAGGAATGGACGTAGAGATGGAGGAATGAGGGGATGAAGGGATGAAAGAATGTAGGAGAGGATGGAAGTAGGGATGAGTAGATGAATGGAAGATGGAAGAAGGGATGAAAGGGGTGAGGGAAGTAAGGATGAGGGGATGAAAGGATGAGTGGAGTTGGAGGATGTTGTCCGAGGAGAGTGCTGAAGGGCTTGGGATGAGAAGACTCTTGCGTGGGGTTTGGCCTTCGGGAACATTTCTCTTGTGTTCCTTCCCAAGCCCGACGATGAACCCCAAAAACCACTGGATTAAATGGAACAAAGACGTGTGTGAGCTTGAAATAAGTCACTGAGATTGTTGCGGATGTGGCCAAGTATGCCTGGGAGGACCAACAACCTAAAACTTGAATGATCTGATCTGGCATGCCCAAACTAGATGTGGAGCAGGCTGCTCCTGTACGGAAGGAATGAGCGGAATAATGATAGGGAGAGATATGCCTGACTTGAACAGGACTTGACGGAGGTGACCGCCGAACCAGTGGCGAGTGGCTTGACTTCCAGATTCCGTGATGAAAAGAGGGTCGTGTGGCGAAGCGCCTGGATTAAACATAATTAAAGATAGGTTTGTATGGGCTAAGAAAAGAGTTGAGACGAAAGATGTAAATCGGACGGGATATGGCCAACTGGTCGGTTTTGCTCCTTCTTAAAGTAAATATCAAGGTGTCGTGGCTGAGGAAGGAGATGTCGTGGAGGCACGGATGGATGGTGAGATCATGCTTGGATGATGATGGGGCGAATTCGGAGCAACGTAGAAAGCCAAAAAAGCTAGCAGAAACAGGGACTCTAAAGTCTGGTCAATGGGAGCGGATAAGTAGCCTGAACGCAAGATAAGGATACATCTGCTGAGCAGATCTACCATGAAAGGTAGTCGTTGGATAATGCTAGGAAGTTCTTGTTTTTTGCAACCTTTAATGATCATGGGAATGTGGCTGTGACCTGTGAGAGATAGATGGACAGCTTGAACCTGTTGTAATCTTGAAGAAAAAATGTATACCGGATAGGTAAGTCTGGATAGTGGAAGTGCAAATTTTGAGGATGGAGTGAGAGTAGGTAATGAAGAGACAGAGAGTAGTAACGTCGAGAGATGGAAATTGGAAATGATGGGCTTTATGGAAAGCTTTAAAGCAGTTCCAACCTGACAAATAAGCGGACAAGGTGCGAGGAGCTAAACTATTGAGGATGGATTCCTGGAAGGAGTTGAGGAGGTAAAGTAGTTGAGGAGACAGTTGAAGATTGTTGAAGAATACGAAGGAACCGGAGTAGGGTGAAAGTCTGAGTCTTGAGCCAAGAGTCTGAATTTCTGAAAATAAAAATGAGACAGAGCATCTGCAATGCTGTTCTGAGATCCTGGGATGTGGGCTGCTTGGAGCAAGAACTGGTGTTGGGCTGAGATTAGAGTTAATCTGCGAATTAACTGCATGATAACTAGGGAGTGAGATCGTCCTTTGTTAATTATGTCTACGACAGCAATATTATCTGTGTGGATGATGATATACTTTTTTGACCATTTGTGCCCTCATAGGATTGCTGCGATGACTACAGGGGAAATTTTGTAAAGAGTGGAAGAGGGCGTAAACGAATCGGTCGGGAGAGGCAAGAGTTCTTCCGGCCATCCTGACGCAAACCATTTGCCTCCGTAATAGCCGCCGAAACCGATGGAGGGAGCTGCGTCTGTATAAAGCTGAATGTCATCGGGGCAAGTAAGAAAATCATTGTAAAAGAAGGAAATGCCATTCCAGGAAGAAAGGAATTGATGCCAGAGACGCATTTCCATCTTACAGGGCTGATCGAGACGGAGAGAACCGTGGAGTGAAGTGACGCTGGATGTTTTTTTCAGGAGGTGAGATATGAAGGATTTGCCCTGAGGGATGATTCGGATGGTGTAGTTGAGATGTCCAAGAAGAGAGAGCATCTGATGCTTAGAGCACCTGTCGATCAAAAGAAAGTTATACAAAAGTAAAGTGATACGATTGAGTTTGTCGGGTGGTAGGGATGCTTGGAGGGATGAGGTATTGAGGGTGATACCCAGGAACTCCAAATAAGTGGATGGGCCGACCGTCTTCTCTTCGGCGAGGGAACACCGAGCTTTGAGAAAGTTTTAATCAGAACGCTTAGCCCGTGACGCGGAGGAGCAGATGGAGGGTTAACAATCAGGAAGTCATTGAGCAGGTGGGTTACATAAGGGAGTTTGCAGTTGTTAATAAGAACCTAACATAGAGCTTCGGATAGAGTGTCGAAAAAAATAAAAATAAATATATATATATACATATATATATATATATATATACATATATATA
>JBBPBX010037922.1:0-15000 GCA_038048925.1 Garcialebias charrua | reverse complement strand
CTTAAATTCCCAGAGGGCGGGGCCTCTGGCGCAACGCTGACGCCCTAGCCGTAAAGTTGTGATTTTATTCCTTCAGGTAATCTCGCGAGGGCGCAATTCCCATAGCATATGTTGCACCGAGAGAACATGACTGAAAGGGAACTGAGCACCCTGCCTACCAAAATGTCCCCGGTCGACAATTGCTGACATTAAAAAGCGACATCTCTCAATCAACCCCCTCTCCCATCAACAAAAATCACAGAAGAGGACAGTGCCTGAGATTTTTTAGCACTTTGAGATTTGTCTTAATGAAAAGTGCATTATAAATGGAATTCATTATTATTATTATAAGGCAATTGACCTAGGGGAAGCACTGAAACATTTAAATTAATGAATCTAATGAATGTATACTGGCTCCCGGTTCAGTTCAGGATACAATTCAAGCTGCTGCTGTTTGTTTTTAAAGCTCTGAATGGACTTGCACCTCTCTACATCTCAGAACTTTTGAAAGTCCATCAACCCAGCAGAGCTGTACGATCTGCCAGTCAACACCTGCTGGAGGTGCCTCGCTCAAGGTACAAACAATGGGGAGACCGGTCCTTTTCTGTTGCCGGCCCAAAAGCCTGGAACAGCCTCCCCTTTGAGCTGCGTGCCACCTCTGATCTGACTCTGTTCAAAACCAGACTGAAGACCCACTTGTTCAAAAAATCTTTCAGTGTGTAACTTTTATTACTTTTGGTATTTTAGTATGTGCATTTTTGTTTCCATTGCCTCCTTTTATTGCTGTTGCTTTTATTTTATTGTCACTTATTTATTGTACCGGTTTTTATATTTTCTGTCCTGTTAAGCACCTTGGTCAATGCAAGGCATTGTAGTGTAGCAGTATAGAAATATACCTGGCTAGGGAAATGTCACTTCCTGTTTGATAAGTGGGTGGAGTATAAAAGGAGGCAGCAATGACTGTTCTGGCACTTGGTTTCTTCTTCACGCTCCCACTACGTGGCTCAAACCCATGTGGGGTTTGGTTGTCGATGAGCATCAGATCGTGTCATGCGTGCTGTTCTGGCTTTCCTGGCAGGGGCGGCCGCCACTAGAGGGCGCCGCCCCTCCTGGAACCTGCAGCTCTTCACCATTTGAAGATTTATTTTTTTTATATAAAAATAAAATAATAAAATAAAAATATTTTGAAATGTATGCATATATGTTTTTAGTTGTGTAGGATAAATATTTTATGAGTAATGATGAGTTGTTTGTTTCAAAAAACGTTTTATGATTGTGACGTTCTTCCGGTTCTCTCGCGTGGGCGCCGCCTGCAGCTTTTCCATTGACTCTAATTATAACTAGCGCTAGCGCATACGCAGTTATGTCCCATCTTTCCAAAACAAGTGGAGTCTTCAGGGCGCAGTTTTCGCCACTCTCGATCCCTGGACTCGTCTCGTGATCGCTGCGGATCGCCAGCGTGTTTCCGGTTCGAGCCGAGGAGGGAGGACCCTCTATGTTTACACTCAGAGCTGATCACACGCAACTAAAGCGACGTTGAAACAGCAGTAATTATTAATGGTGCCTTCTACACAGGTAAGCAAGTAATAATTAGTGAGTTTAAGAAATTGCTAAGTGGACATGAGCAAACTAAGTGAGCTGATCTCATCTGTGTGCGTGACGTGGTGTGTGTGGGTCTTGCGGTCAGTCACATACAGTAGCTAGCTAATAGCTGTGCTTATGAACGTTGTGGTGTACTGTACAACGTTATAAAAGTTGCTAGTTATAAACCAGAATGTCTGAAGACGACTCATGTCAGTCCATCTTCAGCTCATGAACTGTTTTACTCCTCAGAGTGTCTGTGTTAACTTTTGTCTCGTTTCGTTTTAAAGCAGATGCAATTTTTCTGATGAATAAATCGGAATGAATAAATCAATAAACTTTAGTTTTAGTTTAGTTTAGTTAAACTTTAGTTTCATTATAAGTTGTGCTGTTGTTTCAAAAACACTCTAAACTTAAAGAAACCAAGTACAGTAGCAGAAAGATTTAAGCATTAAATAGTTTGAATTTTTAAAGGACAACACCCACCGTGACAGTAACAATTCACCATATTGGAGAATTACTGTAGTATTTTATGAATTTTATTTTCATTTTTGCATTTGGGCCAGGCGAGGGTTAAAAAAAAAAAAAAAAAAAACCCACTCCCGAATGAATCCGGAAACCTGGCCGAAGAGTCCCGAAGGGTCATGCCTTTTGTTACATGATCTCCACCCAGAAGGCAGAAGGTAGGAGTGAGTTTCCATGGAGGTTTATGAGAGAGAGTGCGTTAAAACTGCATATTTCCTGCATATTTCCTGGTGCATTTGTGTGTGGACCAGCGCTCTGATTTTATTTATTATTTATTTTATAACACCGCTGCGGACCTGTTGCTGCTCTCATTCTGCCCCTGATGAGCGAGCCGCGCGCGGTCTCTGGCTCCTGGTTCCGCTCCGCTGGTCACCTTTGAAGTTCCTCGTGCCGGTGTAATTTGCTCCCTCGAGTGTATTTGCTCTCGTCAGCCTTGTTGCGGGGAGGTATCGTCCTATCTCCATAGGGAGGGTCGGGAAGCACACGCGCGGGCAGAGCTCAGCTGCGAGGCTGGGTGCCTTTCTGATCACGGGGGAGAGAATAAAAAGTCGATGCGGAAATGAATGAATTTGTCGCGATCAAACGAATTAAACTAGTATGTCTAAGTGGATGCTCGCTCAGAATATGAGTGAGCGACAGCAGGATTAATCAACAGGCAGCTTTAGGGAATATTTAAAAATGCTTCCTTTTTCTTTTCCTCTGCTCGCCTGTAACTCCAAGGCGTCACTTTGGTGACGTGAATGCCCAAGTGAATGCCCATATATGGAGAGGGGCAGATTTTCCCGGAGCTGCATGCTAAAATCTGCTATAAATCATGAAATAACACATTTAGTGTTATTTCTCCACAATATAAGTAAACGCTCCTGTATTATTTTTAAATAAACTAATAAATATTAATGGCGATGCAATTTGAAAACATGGTGGGTGTTGGGCTTTAATGTTATGAAAGAGTGATTATATAATTATCCATCCATCCATCCATTTTCGTCCGCTTATCCGGGGTCGGGTCGCGGGGGTAGCAGCCTAAGTAGGGAGGCCCAGACTTCCCTCTCCCCAGCCACTTGGAGCAGCTCCTCTGGGGGAATCCCAAGGCGTTCCCAGGCCAGCCGAGAAACATAGTCCCTCCAGCGTGTCCTGGGTCTTCCTCTGGGTCTCCTCCCGGTGGGACATGCCCGGAACACCTCACCAGGGAGGCGTCCAGGAGGCATCCTAACCAGATGCCCGAGCCACCTCAACTGGCTCCTCTCGATGTGGAGAAGCAGCGGCTCTACTCCGAGTCCCTCCCGGATGACTGAGCTTCTCACCCTATCTCTAAGGGAGAGTCCAGACACCCTGCGGAGAAAACTCATTTCAGCCGCTTGTATCTGAGATCTCGTTCTTTCGGTCACAACCCAAAGCTCATGACCATAGATGAGGGTGGGAACGTAGATCGATTGGTAAATTGAGAGCTTTGCCTTTCGACTCAGCTCTCTCTTCACCACGACAGACCGGTACAGCGCCCGCTTCACTGCAGATGCTGCACCTATCCGCCTATCAATCTCACGCTCCAGTTTTCCCTCATTTGTGAACAAGACCCCGAGATACTTAAACTCCTCCACTTGGGGTAGGACCTCCTCCCCGACCTGGAGAGGGCACTCTACCCTTTTCCGGCTCAAGACCATGGCCTCGGATTTGGAGGAACTGATCCTCATCCCGGCCGTATCACACTCGGCTGCAAACCGCTCCAGCGAAAGCTGTAGATCACGACCTGATGAAGCCAATAGGACCACATCATCTGCAAAAAACAGAGAAGCGATTCTAAGGCCACCAAAACGGATCCTCTCAACACCTTGGCTGCGCCTAGAAATTCTGTCCATAAAAGTTATGAACAGAATCGGTGACAAAGGGCAACCTTGGCGGAGTCCAACTCTCACTGGAAACGAGCCTGACTTACTGCCGGCAATGCGGACCAAGCTCTGACACCGGTCGTACAGGGACCTAACAGCCCATATCAATGGGCCTGGTACCCCATACTCCCGGAGTACCCCCCACAGAACCCCCCGAGGGACGCGGTCGAATGCCTTTTCCAAGTCCACAAAGCACATGTAAACTGGTTGGGCAAACTCCCACGTACCCTCCAGGACCCTGCTGAGGGTGTAGAGCTGGTCCAGTGTTCCACGACCAGCACGAAAACCACACTGTTCCTCCTGAATTCAAGGTTCGACTATCCGACGGACCCTCCTCTCAGGAACCCCTGAAAAGACCTTACCAGGGAGGCTTAAGAGTGTGATCCCCCTATAGTTGAAACACACTCTACGGTCTCCCTTTTTGAATAGAGGAACCACCACCCCAGTCTGCCAATCCAAGGGAACTGCCCCCGATGTCCACGCGATATTGCAGAGTCGCGTAAGCCAACACAACCCCACAACATCCAGAGCCCTAAGGAACTCAGGGCAAATCTCATCCACCCCCGGAGCCCTGCCACCGCGGAGCTTTTTAACCACCTCGGTGACCTCAGCACCAGAGATTGGAGAGCCCGACCCAAAGTCCCCAGGCTCTGCTTCCTCAGTGGAAGACGTGCCAGTAGGATTGAGGAGGTCTTCGAAGTACTCCGCCCACCGACTCACAACATCCCGAGTTGAGGTCAACAGCACGCCATCCCCACCATAAATGGTGTTGGTCGCGTACCGCTTTCCCCCCCTGAGACGCCGGATGGTGGACCAGAATCGCCTCGAAGCCGTACGGAAGTCATTCTCCATGGCCTCTCCGAACTCCTCCCACGCCCGAGTTTTTGCCTCAGCAACCACCCGAGCCGCATGCCGCTTGGACTGTCGGTACCTATCTGCTGCTTCCGGGGTCCCACAGGCCAAAAAGGCCCAATAGGACTCCTTCTTCAGCATGACAGCATCCCTCACCGCCGGTGTCCACCACCGGGTTCGAGGGTTGCCACCACGACAGGCACCAACAACCTTGCGGCCACAACTCTGATAAGCTGCCTCGACAATAGAGGCGCGGAACATGGCCCACTCGGGCTCAATGTCCCCCGCCTCCCTCGGAACGTGTTCAAAGCTCTCCCGGAGGTGGGAGTTAAAGCTCCGTCTTACGGGAGACTCTGCCAGACGTTCCCAGCAGACCCTCACAATACGTTTGGGTCTGCCAGGTCTGACCGGCATCCTCCCCCACCATCGGAGCCAACTCACCACCAGGTAGTGGTCAGTTGACAGCTCCGCCCCTCTCTTCACCCGAGTGTCCAGGACATGCGGCCGCAGATCAGATGAGACAACAACAAAGTCGATCATCGAACTGCGACCTAGGGTGTCCTGGTGCCAAGAGCACATATGTACACCCTTATGCCTGAACATGGTGTTCGTTATGGACAATCCATGACGAGCACAGAAGTCCAACAACAAAACACCACTCGGGTTCAGATCAGGGGGGCCGTTCCTCCCAACCACACCCCTCCAGGTCTCACTGTCATTGCCCACGTGAGCGTTGAAGTCCCCCAGCAGAACAAGGGAGTCCCCAGGAGGCGCACTCTCCAATACCCCCTCCAAGGACTCCAAAAAGGGTGGGTAATCTGCGCTGCCGTTTGGCGCATAGGCACAAACAACAGTCAGAGCCCGTCCCCCCACACGTAGGCGAAGGGAGGCTACCCTCTCGTTCACCGGGGTGAACCCCAACGTACAGGCACCAAGATGGGGGGCAACAAGTATGCCCACTCCTGCTCGGCGCCTCTCACCAGGGGCAACTCCAGAGTGGAAGAGTGTCCAACCCCTCTCAAGGAAACTGGTTCCAGAGCCAGAGCCATGTGTTGAGGTGAGTCCGACTATTTCTAGCCGGAACCTCTCAACCTCACACACTAGCTCAGGCTCCTTCCCCACCAGAGAGGTGACATTCCATGTCCCAATGGCCAGCTTCTGTAGCCGAGGATCAGACCGCCAGGGTCCCCGCCCTCGGCCACCACCCATCCCACATTGCACCCGACCCCTTTGGCCCCTCCCATAGGTGGTGAGCCCATGGGAGTATGGAGCCCATATATAATTATTTTAATTTAATTTTAATATTATAAAGATCACTGTGGATGGGATGCAATTGAAATAACCTGGATATTATTATTTATGTTGTATTAAGAAAGTTAAAATGTGATTACATACTTATGTGTACAAAGCACCTCAAGCAATGTGGAAAATGCTAAAAAAAAATACATCATTAATGTGCCTTCTGTACTTTCTTTACAGAAAAAAATCCACACAACACCTTCATCTCTACACACCGGCAGTGATTATTTCCAATCTACCACCTGTGTAACAGACAGAGAGACAAGAGAATAATGTTTAAGGGAACAAAGGGGAAAATATTTGCTAATAAAGTTTCATATTTTGAAATATATAAAACTAGCAACAAAAAAGTAAGCTGAAATTAGCACAAAATATGTAAAAAGAACAATAAAGTGGTCATAGTGTTATGATTTCAAAGGTTTACCCAGTTGGTAATGAGACCCAGAACGACACAAGATGAAGAGGTGCAAAAGTAACAGTGTTTATTATTTACAGTGCAAGTCTATATACTGTACACATGTACAGGGAACTTCTGGATTTCCTGGAAGATGAAACAAACTGTCAGAAAGGCTTGACTATAAGGCTCTTTCAAGATGATTGATCTAGTTTTGTTTGTTATTTTCCTTAGAGGTGAAGTCAGTGGTGTAGTCTACATTTTTGTAGTGGGCATACCGTGCTTAGAAACCAAAGTACACTGGTTAGTAAAGTGTAACCGTCAATTTATTTTGATTTAAGCATATTGAACAATTCCAAATTTCTCTGATGCTTATATTTGAATAAATGAACAACAAACTTTGTACAACAGCTGGCTTTGTATTAAAAACATGTTATATAATTTATAAAACAGTATCAAAGAAACGCACTGCACACCAATAGATTGTTACAGAAGTGTTTATTTGTCGTTTAACGTATCAATGACCTGTACCTAATGGTATGTCATGTACCATTGGGCACTTTTAAGTGGGTATACTGAAATTCTTAAGTTTTTCTAGTGGGTATACTCCATATACCCGAGTATCACGTAGACTACACCACTGTGTGAAGTAGTAGGAAGAACGTCGCAGAGAAATCCTTAGTTCCTTGAGATGAATCCCAGAGGGCGAAATGAGGCAGGCAAGTGGTTGGAGGGCAAGACACGATAACCAGAGAACTGAACCCAGGACCAAGATGGAAACGAGGACTGGAAAAACAACAAAAAGTAAGTGTCTTTCAAAGTACTGTACTCAGAAACTGGCTAGAAGCGTAAATACCATGAGTAGGCATCAATTCTCCAACGAAGAGTAGGACTTGACTGTAGCCTTAAGTATAGGTGGAGCTCATCAGGTGGATCACAGTAAAATAGATAATTTTTCTTCTCCATAAATCAGTTATTTAAAATCTAATCTGGAATAATTCCTCCTTGTTAAACTTCAGTTGACCTGTTTAAGTTGGGCCCAAATTTGTTATTATCTTTTTATTTATTTTTCATTGAAATTTAGTTCTTTGTTAGTTTATTTTTGGAACTATTAAATTGAATTATTTGGTGGATTTTTGAACACCTTTGTCCTTATTTAAGTGTGGACCCTCACAATTCTATTTGTATCATGAACTTGTATTAATTAAATAATTATAACAGAATATGATAAAAGTTGTCCAACAATTGAAAAGTGGAAGCAGAACACTCCCATTATCTTTTCACACTGATGCATCAAACAAGGTGAAGATGAACCATGTTTTATTAATGATAGTTTTATACAAATGGATACACCTGATATATACAAATAAAAACATGAACAAACTTACTTTACAGTATACAAACATAATTATGCCTACTTTGTCGTCGTCTTCTTCTTCTTCTTCTTCATCATCTTTCGGCTTTTCCCTTTTCAGGGGTCGCCACAGCGAGTCATCCTCCTCCACCTCAATCTGTCCTCTGCATCCTATGTCCTCACTCCAACTACCTCCATGTCCTCTCTAACTGCATCCATATATCTCCTCTTTGGTCTTCCTCTGTGTCTTTTTCCTGGCAGCTGCATTTCTAACATCCTTCTACCAATATACCCACTGTCCCTCCTCTGGACATGTCCAAACCATCTCAGTCTGGCCTCCCTAACTTTATCTCCCAGTTGTTCAACATGTGCTGTACCTCTGATTATCTCATTCCTGATCTTATCCATCCTTGTCACTCCTAAGGAGAACCTCAGCATCTTCATTTCTGCTACTTCCAGTTCTTTCTCCTGTCTTTTTGTCAGTGACACTGTCTCCAGACCATACAATATAGCTGGTCTCACCACTGTCTTGTAAACTTTTCCTTTGACCTTTGCTGACACCTTTTTGTCACAAATCACTCCTGAAACTTTTCTCCATCCGCTCCATCCTGCCTGGACTCTCTTTTTCACCTCTTTACCACATTCCCCATTTTCCTGGACAGTGGACCCCAAGTACTTGAAGTCCTGCACCTTTGTGACCTCTGCTCCTTGTAGCCTCACTGTTCCACCAGCCTCCCTCTCATTCACACACATGTACTCTGTCTTACTACGACTGACTTTCATTCCTCTTCTTTCAAGTGCATACCTCCACCTCTCCAAGTTCTCTTCCACCTGTTCCCTGTTCTCACCACATATCACAATGTCATCTGCAAACATCATAGTCCATGGGGATTCCTGCCTGACCTCATCTGTTAGTCGGTCCATCACCAGAGCAAACAAGAAGGGGCTCAGAGCCGATCCTTGATGCAATCCCACCTCCACCTTGAAGCTATCTGTCACTCCTACAGCACATCTCACCACTGTCCTGCTGTCTTCATACATGTCCTGTACCAGTCTAACATACTTTTCTGCCACTCCAGATTTCCTCATGCAATACCACACCTCCTCTCTTGGCACCCTGTCATATGCTTTTTCTAAATCCACAAACACACAATGGAGTTCTTTCTGACCCTCTCTGTACTTCTCTATCAACATCCTCAAAGCAAAGATGGCATCTGTGGTGCTCTTTCTTGGCATGAAACCATACTGCTGCTCACAGATAGTCACCTCTTGTCTAAGCCTTCCTTCCACAACTCTCTCCCAGATCTTCATCGTGTGGCTCATCAACTTAATTCCCCTGTAGTTGCTACAACTCTGTACATCACCCTTGTTCTTAAAAATGGGAACCAGCACACTTCTTCTCCATTCTTCAGGCATTTTTACCCTACCAACCTGCATCATGAAAGACCTCACTCACCCAGCACACTCACTCTTTGCACCACTCCCCTCGGGACGGAGGTTGAGGAGCATCAAATGTAGAACCACTAGACTGAGGAACAGCTTCTACCCTGAGGCTGTCAGACTCATGAATAAATAAATAATAAGAATAAACACTGCAAAATGTCACATCATGCTGATGCTGATCTGTTTCTTGTTGCTGCGTTCATCTGTGACCATCTGCTCATGTTCGTGCTGCTGTTTATAATGATGTTTTTCTACTACATTAGGGCTTAGTGTATTACTAGCTGATGTCTCTCTTAGTTAATCCTAGATGTTATTATTGTTTTTCTCTTGCATTTGTTGTTGGATGTAACTGGGACCCTGTGTACATAATCTCGTTTTCAACACATGTACTACATGCGGTGCAAATGACAATAAATTCTCTCTGACTCTGATTTTCTCACCCTCAAATATTCCATTAAATATTTGAGTCAAAAACCTCACTGCCACCTCTCCAAGACATTTCCAAACCTCCACTGGTATGTCATCAGGTCCTACTGCCTTCCCCTTCTTCATTCTTTTCAGAGCTTTCCGGACTTCACCCTCACTAATCTTTCCCACTTCCTGGTCCACAGTTTCTATGACCTCCACTCTTCTTTCTCTTTCATTCTCTTCATTCATTAGCTCCTCAAAGTAATCCTTCCATCTTCCCATCACACTCTCCTCACTTGTTAGAACATTCCCATTCCCATCTTTAATAAGCCTAACCTGTTGCACATCCTTTCCAGCCTGATCCCTCTGTCTTGCCAATCGGTACAAGTCCTTCTCGCCCTCTTTAGTGTCCAGTCTCCCATACAACTCATTGTACACCCTCTGCTTTGCCTTAGCTACTTCCCTCTTTGCTCTATGTCCCATCTCCTTATATTCCTGTCTCCTCTCTTCAGTCCTCTCACTGTCATATTTCTTCTTGGCTAATCTCTTTCTTTGAATGGCATCCTGCACTTCACTATTCCACCACCAGGTTTCCTTATCATCCATTCTCTGTCCAGATGACACACCAAGTACCTTCCTACCTGTCTCTCTAATTACTGTTGCTGTAGTAGCCCAGTCACTTGGAAGCTCTTTCTTACCACCCAGAGCCTTTAACAGCTCGTCTCTGAATTTCTCACAACATTCTTCCTTCTTTAGCTTCCACCATTTGGTCTTCTTCTCTGATTTTACTCTTTTTCTCTTCTTCGCAACAACAGTCATTCTACACACAACCATCCGATGCTGTCTGGCCACGCTCTCCCCTGCCACAACCTTACAGTCTCCAATCTCCCTCAGGTTTCCTCTTCTACACAGAATGTAGTCGACCTGTGTACTCCTTCCTCCACTCTTATAGGTCACTCTATGTTCCTCCCTCTTTTGGAAATAGGTATTGACTATAGCCATTTCCATTCTCTTGGCAAAATCCACCACCATCTGTCCTTCCTGGTTTCTTTCCTTGACACCAAACCTACCCATCACTTCCTCATCCCCTCTGTTTCCTTCACCAACATGTCCATTCAGGTCTGCTCCAATCACCACTCTTTCCTCCCTGGGAATACTCTCTATCACTTCATCCAAATCTTTCCAAAATTTATCTTTCTCCTCCCCATCACATCCAACCTGTGGAGCATAACCACTGACTATGTTTAGCATCAGACCTTCTACTTCTACCTTCAGACACATCACCCTATCTGACACTCTCTTCACCTCTACTACATTCTTTGCCAACTCCTCCTTCAGGACCACCCCTACTCCATTTCTCTTTCTATCCACACCATGGTAAAACAGTTTGAACCCTGCTCCAATACTGCGAGCCTTGCTGCCCTTCCACTTGGTCTCTTGGACACATAAAACATCTACCTTTCTTCTCTGCATCATGTCAGCCAGCTCTCTACCTTTGCCTGTCATTGTCCCCACATTTAGAGTTGCAACCCTCAGTCCTACATTCTTCACTTTCCTCCTCTCCCTCTGTCTCCTGACATGTTTTCCTCCTCGGGGTCTTCGACTAACAGTAGTACAATTTCTGCCGGCACCCTGTTTGTCAACAGCACCGGTGGCGGACGTTGTTAACCCGGGCCTCGACCGATCCGGTATGGTTTCACTTTGATGAACTCGCGTTATGGTTTTGGCAAGTGTTTTACATCGGATGCCATTCCTGACACAACCCTCACCATTTACCCGGGCTTGGGACCGGCACAAGAGATACACTGGCTTGTGCTCCCTAGTGGCTTGCTTTTTTATGCATACTTCTACACATGCTTAAAAAAATTTAACAGTTTATGGTGCCCCCCCATAAAAAAAAATCACCAGCCGCCACTGTTTCCTGGTATGAAGACCAAGCTTGCTGCTTCCTCCTCCTCCTCCTGTGTCTGCATGTGTGTGTCAGTAGGTCCTTTGCTGAAGTATGGACCACTGCTGCTTTGGCTCTACAGAAGATCACTACTGTTGTCTCCATTGAAATTACCATTGTTCTGGCTCCATGGAGGACTACTGCTGTTTGGGTTCTCCAGACTACTGCATTTGACCATCTTCAGATGTCTGTGGCTGCTTCACTGGACTACCCTACCAACAAATTGTTTGGGGCGCGGTCCCTGAACACATGTCAGTGGTGTGGGTAATTAGCCACACACCTGGGTCTGGACTCGAACTTTAATTATTTAATCTTTTTTTTTTCAAAGTATTTTCAAAGTATTTATAAATACAAATAGAAACAAATAAACTGTTTTTTTGTAAACATATCAGATGTTCTAAATAGTTTTTTTAAGATCTACGAACCAGTGTACCTTGTAAATTGCATAATTTTAATAAGAACCACTTGGTACCACGACATTTGGCATTGTTGGTAGGGTCCTGTGTATGTATTGTAGCAGCATAAATGGTACGCTGCCACTTTAAGGCTAATTACGGCTGTTGCATATAAGTAAGCCCTCACCTGTTGTGGAGCTATTTGCGTCGTGGCGTCAAACTCTACTGGCTCTCTTTGTCTGCATCGTGCTAAGCGTGGCCATTTCAATGTTTGTCTGCTTTAAAAGTAGGGATTAATGTTAACTGGTCTATTTGTTTAGCCTCCTCTGCTGCACTTCCAATATCTGGACCGATCTGTCAATTTGTTTGTTTACTGACAGGAAGGTAAGGGCTGGCGTGGCCATGTAACATTTGCCCCATGTAAACAAAGCCTTCATATATATTTTTGTTACAGCTGTACCACATAGGCAGAATTGAGGATCTGTTTACTTGGCAGTGGGGTAACTTACCAGATCTCAGGTAAGCAGCTGCTGTAAATTACCTGTATATTTCTCGCCAGCAGTTGTATTAATAATTTGTTTTGTTTTTAGCGCTTGATGAGTCCCTGCCCAGTAACACACTTGGATTGAGGCTGCTACTGTTTTGCCTAACTATAAAATGTTTTAAACTACCTATAAAATATTTTTAAACTATTTTTAAACAAGTTGAATTTCCCCTGTTGCTGGGAGTATTGATGGCACTACTAGGTGGATAAAGTGCAACATTGTAGTGCCATTGTACCATTTACACATGTCCTTTTTTTATTTCTTTTTCTTTTAGAGACTGAGGTTTCTGTGGCGGCAGTGGTGACCCCTGGTGATGGTGTCCGGTCTTGTGTGTTTAGTGAGAGCACCTTCTTATTTGTTAGCTGTGTTTTATTGTTTTATTTTGGTACAGTTGAAGAGTCCAGGGTGATCCCTTTTCCTCTGCACTGAATGTTGTCCCATCCCTCACTACTTCCCCCATTGGTAAGCCTCAGTTTCATTTGAAATTTAGATTGTTTTTAATAAAGTTTTTGTTAAATGCATTAACTGTTTTTAACTATTTAAAATCAGGTCTTCAGTAATTAAAGTTATTGAAACTGAATAAACTTTGTAATTTTCTTGAATCTTGTCTCCTCATTTCCAGCAGAACTTACCTGTGTCCTTATTGCAACCTTTTAACATTTTATACTTGGGTTTGTTTTACAATAAGGAAAATCCTCAATAAGTGGTCACAATTGGCGTTGCTGGAAGGTTCTGCTGTGTGTAAAGGGAGACCTGATTCATTTTTTTAAATTGTTTTTTTTTTCTTCTGTTTGTGCAGTAGCAATATATATATATATATATATATATTTTTTTTTTTTGGAGGAGAATTGTGTTGTGTGTACAGGCAAAACAGCAGCGAGCTCAATTAATCACAAAGGATCCGGATCATGGAGGAGGAGATCAAAGAAATGCGAGACCTGATTGTCCAATTGAAAACAGACAATGAATGATTGCGGCAGGAACAGTCGCGCTCTGTCCCAGTACTTCTACAAGTACTACCCCAGGTACTTCTACTGCCCCAGGTACTTCTACTACCCCTTCTACTTCAAGTACATTTCAGAATGACTTGCCTGTTACAGGTCCCTCTGTGTCAGAGAGGTTGGTGTTCGTACCTCGTGACAGGAAATGTCCAATGTTCAGGGGAAGATCAGGAATAGGGTTGGATGAGTGGTTGGAGGAGGCTGAGGCCTGTATGAGGGCACGTCATTTATTACCTGTTGATCAGGCGTTTTTTTTGTATGATCATCTGGAGGGTGAGGCGCGAGAGGAACTTAGATACCGTTCTAGTGCTGAACGGACAGATCCAGCCTGCATTATTGGAGTGCTAAAAGAGGTTTATGGTTGTACTGATTCCTATGTCTCGTTGCAAGAGGCCTTCTTTTCTAGAAAGCAGCAGGAGGATGAAACCCTTCAAGAATTTTCACTTGCACTAATGGGATTAATGGAGAAGGTTAAAGCCTCTGCACCCACTAGCATGTTTCATGCTGATGTATTGTTGAGAGATCAGTTTGTGGAGCATGTTTTGGATGGTCCACTGCGGCGTGCATTGAAACAGTTTGTACGGCAGGAACCTGCAGCTACTTTACTTGATGTCAGGGCTGAGGCTATTAGGTGGGAACGGGAGGGCTCATTAGGTGGTAGTAGGGCTCGGAGTCTCTCAGTTCCATCAACAGGGTTTCAGTATGCTGTCCAAGGCACTTCTCATGTTAGCTCAAGGGATCAGGGGTTAGAATTGAGGGTGCTGCGTGATATGTTGGCACAACAATAAGAGCAATTAAATCAGCTTACTCAGAGCATTACCTCTCTTAGTCGAATCCACCAACAGAATCGTCCCCCCCGTAACGTCCCTATAGTGTGTAGATGGTGCCAACAGTCAGGTCATCATGCTAGGGAATGTGATGGTGTACGTGTCCCTTCCCGTTTCCACTCTCAAAGCCCCCAGTAGCCCTCTAGTTCTCTGCCTCGTGACTCTGCGGTCTCAGGAAACTAGTTCCCACTGAACTGTTGAGTCGCAGTTTGGGTGGGGCTATTATTGGCTCAGTCACAGCACCATGTAATGGGGGAGAAACACCAGAGCTTGTTGCATTGTGTCCTCATTTGGATGTGTGTTTGGGAGGTGTTCGGGTGCCCTGTCTAATTGACACTGGCTCTATGGTGTCAACCCTTACAGAAAGTTTCTTTAGGGATCATTTCAAGTCTCGGGGCCCTGATTGTTTACGCTCTTGTCACTGGTTGCAGCTTAAGGCAGCAAATGGGTTAAATATCCCCTACCTTGGCTACATAGAGCTTAATGTTGAACTTTGCGGTAAAAATATTCCAAATTGCGGGGTTCTAATTGTAAAAGATCCTCCTGGCAAAGTGCCCCCCACA
>JBBPBX010037921.1:10093-30666 GCA_038048925.1 Garcialebias charrua | reverse complement strand
TTTATTCATCATGATTAACAATGCAATATTTCAGCACAACGAAGCGTTCTGAGTGGAGCGACAGCTTTCATAAAGCAGTAAGTAGGCACGACTTCCATCTGTAATGCTTCAAACACTTCCATTTAAAGTCTGCGGAGATTCATTTCACTGAGACGACAGAAAATGAGCTCAAGTTGTTTTTACAGAGATTGATGGCAGCGTGTTTGTTTTATCACTATACCTCTGGAAATTAAACATCTATGATATACATGAAGAGCGGGCCAAGTCGATAAAGGTCTTCTACTCTTGTAATATTGTTGCTAGCATGTTTTATATCATCACACTGTCCTCCTGCTCTGATCTCTGGAGATGGTTTAACTTCTAACTGCAGCAAGTTTAAGATGCTTCTTTCCTCATCTCATACAGAATAAATTACAATACTTTATATTTGACATGAAATCCCATCTCTCTGTGGGGTGAAAAATTCTTCACTCACATGGTGACAGGGTGACGTCTCTGAGACAAGGCCGCAGAGGATGATGAATCAGTCAAGAAGCAGATGTATCACAGGTCAGATGACTGGAGAATGAGGCATGCAGCTAACCGACAATAAGCTCAATGATGAGAAGACTCAAGGTCAGGGACTCATAACATGTGAATGATGGGGACGCATCCTTGTATGTCATTGCTCTGCCTGAACCAAATAAAGTGCTTGAGGACTGAAGGACTAGTGGAGTGCAGCTGAATTTCTTCAGTGATATTACCAGGAACAATAATAGGTCATTTATATTTCTGAAATGTGTACATACTAGTATTCCTTGCTTCTCTCAAAAGTGGTGTTTGTTTTGTCCCACAACTGGCATGGTTTGGTTGTATAGCAATTTTGTTTTGTGGCCACACAATACATGCATCTGATTTCCTGAGTGGGCTGTCTTGAATCAGTAATAGTTTACTATTGCGCTTCATGCATAGCTATTCATTAAATGAGTATACCTTGCTTTTTATGACCAATATACACTGTAATCTTTGTACACATGTGTGTGGTTGATTTAAAGCAGTGGTTTCTCAAAGGTGACATTATTTTACAGCAGTCTGGTACAAGTTCCCATTTATAATCAACAGAGCGATGGCGCAGTGGTGATACTCCAAGGCCAAGAGGCTTATGGGGGTTGAGGTCAAAGGTGTGGAAAAAGAAGGAGAAAATGTATGGCCATGCTGTAAATAAACTTTAACAGTTGGAATAATGAGATAATGAGAGATGTGATGGGAAGTCTCAAGGTATCGCTGATAGAACAAGACGAGGTCACAACTATCAAATACAAAGTACTGTATATATCATATATCAAAAGAATTTGATTTAGTTTGATTTGATATATCATCACCTGAACTTGGTTGTTCTGTGACATTGCTAGAGGTGTTCAGAAAAAACAAGTTAAATAAAGCTACTTACCATACACATTTTATTAATTAAAGCTATTTTTCCCATCAGGGACACTTCAGAAGCAACATTATAATAATTGAACATGTTAGTGTAATGCTGCATTCAATTCCAAAATGGGTATTTTTAAAGCAAAATTAAAGTAAATCATTCCAAGCATTGTAAAGCAGGTAATCATATCATACCTTGGAAAGCTGTTGTTTCCTTTTCCTGTTTACAAACAAACATCCAACCATCCATTTATTATCTTTACCTGCTTTTTCCTTTTCGGGTCACGGGGGTCACTGGTGCCCACGCCCAGCTATCACTGTGCGACGGGAGGGGCACACCCTGGACATGTCTCCAGTCCATCACAGGGACATAGACAAACAACCATTCACTCTTTCTCACACCTAGACACAATTTCGAGTCACCAATCAGTCTAACATACATGTTTTTGGTCTGTGGGAGGAAACTGGAGTTCTTGGAGAAAATCCACGCAGCACTGAGAGAACATGCAAACTCCACCCAGAAAGGCCCCCGGCCGGGTTTTGAAGTGGAGCGAAGTGTGGTTATCTTGCTTATTTGTTTTTCTTTTAACATACATCTCTTTTATCTTAATTCCCATGTTTGAGGCAAATCTTCATCTATGCTTGGAATGTTCTCTGTCTCTGTGTTTTAATATGTCAATATGAATGTTACCGTCACTTCGTAGTTCAGCATTGTATTACAACTTTTTTTTTAAGAATAGTTTAGACCGAGGAATCAATATTGAAATTTAAGAAACTACAAAGTATGATTGTGTAGTAGGGTAGACAGGGTCTGAAATGTCATATAGATCTCACAGGCATGTCTTGACACCATAAAAATTATTGCAGTGTCTTTTTTCTTCCTCCTTATCCTGTTCGGCATTGTGGCACTCAGAATTATTGTCTGAGTGTTGAGGTGATACCCAACAGACTTATTTTCACAAGCAGTGCATTATGGCTGGCTTTAATGCTCCACTTGATATATAAGTAAAACTGTATTAGAATGTGCTTGGGGTTTGTTTAAGATGTAATGGACACAGGGATGAAAAGAAAAAAGAAGAAAACAAAGCTAGAAAAGTGAGAGAAGGGGTAAAAGAGAAAAAAGGAGATAGATAGGAGTAGAGGATTGTAGTGTCTTAACAATAACATGACAAAATGTCATTACGTGCTATCCAAATGGTACCAGTTGCATACTGTGTCTACTGTCGCTGGTGTGATCATAGACAAGCCTCTGATTTTTATTTTTTATATATATATTTTTCTCTTTAATTTCAACTCAGGTATTGCTAGTTCAAATGTTTGGTATGGAATAGCTGTAGCTGAGTGGTTTTGAGTGTGATTATCCTTGATAAACTAAAAAAAATAACATTACTATGTCAGACCTAACTCTGGCTGCAGCATGAAGACAACAGCAGGACTCTCATAATGTCCTTCAGTTCTTTACAAAACAAAAAGGTGTGCCCAAGTCCCCCACCGCTGAGGGATCTGAATAGTGAATGTTTGTGTGTTTTTCTGGTCTAAAATTGAACAGGGACTGCAATGATTTAACCTTTCACAAAATCTCATCCATTTTTTCATGTCTGGACTCAACAAGTGCAAGTCTCAGGCTGTGCCAAAAGCCACGCAATCAATGTTTGTTTTAAGAAGGTTTTTTTTTTAAATGGACAGTGAAGATGACGACAAGATGATGCTCCTTAGAGGGCGACGATGTGGTCTTCAAGTCAAGTTATTCATTATTCTTTTTTTTTACTACAAATTCCTTAATTTCCCACCATTTCAGTCAGGGCGTCAATGGAGGAGGAGGAAGAGATCGCTTGCCTCTTAGGGGAAAAAACAAACAAAGAAAAGGCCAGATCAGGGATGAAGAAGGGGAATTTAATACATTGGTGTCAGACTGACATACGCCTGACTATACTGGAGGCTTAAGCCTGCAGTCTGAGAGTGAAGTGCTCTGTTAGGAAAATATAGAACAATAAGATCTTGAAAATAAGATGGAGCTAGGTTGTTGAGAGCTTTGTAGGTTAGAAGTAAGATTTTGACTTTAATTCTGGATTTAACAGGGAGCCAATGGAGAGGAGCTAAACTGCCTGGAGAGATATGATCTCTTCTACTAACTCCAATTAAGACTCTGGCAGCAGCATTTTGGATCAGCTGAAGACTTTTTAATAAGCATTTGGACACTCAGATAATAAACCACTACAGTCTGTCAATTTGTCTTCCATTCTCCTAATCTTCAAGCCGAACCTACAACAACAAGTGGCACATACACTTCTTTCAGGTCCATGTTTGTGGGATGAATGAGAAGTAGAAAATGCTGGTTTAATATTGGTACACAATATTTTACAGGATACAACATGCAACCAGTGCCTAAATAAAATTAAAATCCACTGTGTTGACATTGTTTCTACTCCTTACAATGTCACACAGACTTCATTAGTGCTTTATGAATGCAGCAGCAACAACACAATGTCATGAACAGTGTCATGTTTATTGAGTTTATTCACCAAGAAAACAAAATAAAACAACACGGATGTGCAGCTCTAAGAACACAGATGAGAGAGGCATGCAGTGGAAACACACATTGCAAATAAAAGAGCCAAATTTCTGCCTCAACATTTTGACAGTGCTCATTAGTATAGCAGGGCATGAGGAGGTGTAACATTATTCATTATTGTTAGGTCACTGTTACATAACGCTTATCATTATGGTGTGCAGTGCTGGGCAGCGCTAATCCAAAAATTAGTTCCGCTATTTCTAAAGCACTTATTAATTTATTTAGGTCCGCAATTTCAAAAGCGCTTATGTATTAGCAATGCTAGCGGAAGCTAAATGCTAACACGCTAACGTGCAAATGGCGAACTACTTTTTTTAATCCAGCAGATTTGACCATTTCGTGAAACGGTTAAGCTCAGAAAAACCTTGTGCTATAAAGTCAGCTAAGAAATATATTTTTTCTCAGCAAAGAAATAATTGTTTTTACCGTGTTTTGTTGTAAAGTCCTACGCTTCTGTGGCCGTCGGGCCGCCATTTTGAACAGGGCAAATGGCGAACTACTTTTTTTAATCCAGCAGATTTGACCATTTTGTGAACCGGTTAAGCTCAGAAAAACCTTGTGCTATAAAGTCAGCTAAGAAATATATTTTTTCTCAGCAAAGAAATAATTGTTTTTACCGTGTTTTGTTGTAAAGTCCTTTGCTTCTGTGGTCGCCGCCATTTTGAACAGGGCAAATGAGGCGCTGACGCGTCGCGTAGGCCGCTGAGAAACATCCATAAGTTCACCCTCCATGTTAAAAACTCTTCGTCTGACTCTTCGAAAACAAGCAATAAGGCTGCAGAGTAACACACTGGCTGCTAACTGCTATAGAGAGAGCGCTCTCTCTAGCCAAGAGACTGAGGGGGACGCTTTTTTGTCACGGACCACATCCGGCGCTGACAGGATATGGTCTGTTAGCAGTCGTCCGGTTGATTTAAGAGCTCGTAAATAAGTTTTTTTCGTTTTTACTGATAGATAATTAGTTATTAGCGGTACTGCATTTTAAATAAAAATAGCGCAAATCCGCTTATGAATTATAAAAGTTAGTCAATCCGCTGTAACGCTGACAAATTGTTTAGGTCCGCTATAAGCGGATTTGTCCTTTAGCGCTCCTTAGCGGTCTGGCGCCCACCTTTGATGGTGTGTATGTGTGGTATACTGTATATGACATTTCAAAGATAAAACGTTCATGCATCTATCCATCTTTGCACACTTCTTCCTTTTCGGGTTGCGGGGATCAATGGTGTCCATGTCCAGCCACCAGTATGCTAGATGCAGGGTACACCCTGGACAGGTTGCAAGTTCATCACAGTCATGCTAAGTAATTTTTCAAGAACTGCCTGGTCTTACTGGAGCTCACGTTATGTATGCTGGAGTCTCCAAAGGCAATGATGTGGCATTTCCTTACAGCCATGAATCTCAGTATGCCATGTGAGTGAAAAGCAAACTTGCAAAAGGCAAACTGTAAAAAAATGTCAACAGTTTCCAACAGTTTGTTGTGTGAAAATGAAGCATCTGCTTGAGACTTGATATTGGAAGACATTACTTTAATTTGTTTCTAATGTTCCTGGTCAAAACTATTAGTTTTTCTAATCACAGACTGGTTCCTAAACATTTTGCTCATTTCCAGACAATACTTCCACAGCGTCATCGATACACTGTAGTCGTTTGTCAAATTTGAGAAACCTTAATAAGAGACTGTACTAAAGTGCAATACTGTCACCAATGCAGGCAGATCACAGGGTGAGCTGAATCAACAAATCATGTTTTGCAGGCAAGAAAACTTGAATTATTTATAATACGGGGATATCTGGATCATAAACACGTGTCTGGCTGTTGTACAAAACCCACCTGCTTCAAGATCAGTTGAATACGTTAAAACTTAGAGAAGATAATGACTGATATACAGACATTAGGAGACACACCAAACTGGTATGATTTAATAGCAAATGAAACAAACAACATAGTCCATCTTGGTTATGGAAGTGTGGTGTAACTTTTTTTTTTATTCTAAAAAATACAAACCCCTTTCAATCATTTTTTCCATCTAATTTTATAACCACATTTCTCCACAATCCATCCAAATCCCAACCTTCTAATTGCTTTTTTGTCTCAGAGACAGAGGGAGGCCTGTGCAAATGACCCTCCTGAGTAAAGGCCAGCTGTGTGCAGATAAGGTCCATCGGTCAACAAGCTGGTTAATTGTGTGATAAGACCAGGTGCCAACACTGAAATGACCTCGATATTCACATCCTCATAGCCTAGTTCTCCTGTGGCTTCTGACTGGCCCAAAGCACAACGATCAAATGACGTCCAACACCTCGAAGAGTGTGCTTAAGACAAATTGTGTCGTAATTTTTAATTAGTTTAAAGTTTTCTGAATAGATGACAACAAGTCTAATGGCAACCAAAGGTATTAAAAGATGTGGAGGAGTCTGGAAACTTCTCTTTAATAAACTTCATGCATGTGGAGGAGATAGCTGCTACCTCAAAGTCTCTGGCGGATTATTGAGTGTGAGTTATGGCACAACTCATGAACCCATTCGCATCCATCAGCAAACGAGTCTGTCAGCCAGGTGTGAGGGAATTAACAAACCAATCAATGTCCAAAAAATAAATAAAATAAATGAGGAATTACACCTGGGAGACATTTTAAGCTTAAAGGCATTGTAAAGAAAGGGTATTAAAATGTCTGATCTTTTTTTAACCATCATTTGTTGTATTAGTGCTTGGACCTCTAAGACCTCAACATTATGAGTTTAGTAAGTGGAGACTCTGTCTGATTTGTTGTTTTAAATTGTTTCATTGATTTTTCTGCATCATTAAAACGTTCACATCATCGTGTTTGCCTTCATGGATGATAGAGCTGGATCTTTCTAATATGGACTCTTGGAAATTATATAGATATCATTCATTTGATGCTTTATTAAATAAACATGTACCTTGCACAGTTTTAGACTTGCACAAATACTGCACCAACTTTTTCTTCCCATCTGAGCTTTAAACGGGTAGTTCTCTAAATGATTTTCAGAATCTGTTGGAATCCTGGCAAAAAACAATGCTGATTTGTTCCTGTTTTTGATTTTGTACATCTACCTTATAATGTTTGCTAGTTTTTGCTACTTTTTCTTTTTCTTGTGTCTATTGTTTAATGTACTTGTACCATTGCTGTTCATCATTCTTTAGTTTGTAGCAGGTCGCTTTTGTAAACGAGCCCTCGAAGCTCAATAAGATTTACCTGAATAAAGGTTGAATGAATGAATGAAAGTTCTGACCTTTTGTAGGGGAGTTTTGTGGAACGATTATAAATGATTAAAACCTTACTTCTTGAGGAACAACAGCAGTTTGGAGGAATTGAAATGTTTTCTGACTGGATTGATGAGCTAACAGCTAGTCTGAGCAAAGCTAAGACTAAAGTGGGTTTCTGCTGCTGTCAAATTAATCTATGAGGCCTCAGTATCAAAAATGAGGCCTCTGAGGCCATTTTGACTCAACAACAGCAGGATTGTGGCTTTATGGTGGAAATATCTTTATGTTCCTGATGGAAAATTATACACAGGAAGTGTTAAAGCTCCCTTCTGTTTTGACTGGCGTTTACAGATAAAAAACAAAAAAAAATCCATGTAAAAAAATATATTCTGAAAATGATGGCAATGTAAAATTCATAGAGCTCACATGAACTGTGGTGAAGGTGTTGGATTGAAGATGGTTTGGGACAGAAGCAATCACTTTGTTCATAGTTCTAGCCTTGAGTACGGTGGCCCTAAGGTGTAAATGAACAACATTTGAAAAAACGGAATTACATTAAGCCAAAGCGGAAGTGGCCGGAATCACGTACTTGAGCTTGTGAGTCCTGTCACAATTAAACTCTGTTTCTCCAAACTGAGATATTTACAACAGGTAAGACACTAATTGTTCAAAACCGTGCCACAGAACTGGCTGAAGTCTTACTTTAATCTCTTCATAGAGAAGATTTTAACTCTGTACTGTGAGACTTTTATTGGGCAGCTGTTTACCCTTTAAATCTTTCAAATCAAATTAATTAGGCTCTTTGTCAAGGACCATTGAATAAAGTGTAGTGCACTTCATCTAAATTATGAACATCTCAGTACCTCTTGTTTCAGGCTTTATTTTTTGATCAATCAACAAAATAATCCAGGTCTTTCTTTTCACATAATATAATATTAATATATAATATATGTATCTAAAACACAACATAGTTTGAGAGGGCCAGGGTGCCTCGCTTCCCCAAGAATATGTCGAGCTGAATGCGTTTGGTGTTTGGGATTCCAGAGACAGAATGTGTCTGTCTGCACACATCCTTGAGTTGTCTCTGAGTCTGAACACTTTCACTGTCACAGGTTCTTGGACAAGACATCTCTGTGGCATCGTCTGGCAACAGTCAGAGGGAGAAAAAAGCAAAACAAGAGCTCCAAAACATTTGAACATTCTTCTGTCTGAATATCTAAGTATTCCACCTTCCAGCTGTCAACCAGACACAGAGACCGAACTGAAGACAAAACTAAAATGTTTAAATTTGGACAATAAATGGATTACCCAAACTTATATTTGCACTATTTTATTAAAAAAGTACAAATTTCATTATAACCAGTAGCTCTCCCCCCCACCACCACCACCACCACCATCACCCTTGTATGTTTTTTAATAACCAATGAAACAATTACTTCAACTGTAAAAAAAATATATATATATTTTTATGTAACTGAATTCAGTTGTATTGTTTCTCTCAAGTTTCCGAATCCGGGCCTCACGTTTGGCTGGTTTTCTGAGTTCTAACCGCCTCTTTGCATGCAGTGGTGGGGCTTTAGGGATTTAGGGATCTGAGGGATTACAGGATTTTCTGACTGTGTTGAAAAAGAAACCACGGTACAAAGAAATCCAAAAAGAGCTGAGGTACCCACATCAAGATTAGAGCGCATTATTTCACCCCTTAAGGAAGACAACAAAGCCAAAAGTGACTGCTTTGAAACAAGAGTCTTTGTAAAACATTTGCAATTGCCTGAGAGTTTAGAGCACAAAACCTATTTGATGGGAAATTCAGGCCTGCAGTCTATGCAGTTTCATTCTATGACATGTCATTGCCTGCTGTGTGCCCAGTTCTTTTCCTCAACTGGTTTAATTTTCTTTGGAAATTGCAGTCATTAATAACAAGTCTGCTGCTCCTGAGCTTCTTCTGCATTACACCTGTGCTCAAAGTACGTTAAAACTTGTTTCTGTGTTATTTAAAGCTTGTAAAGCACACTGTGTGCATGATTGAAGTTGTTTGTGGACTTTGAAGAGCTACAGCTCTTAATTTATCCCCACCAATGCCAGATGTTGTAGCTGTAGGTGACAGGCAGACTGGGAGGGTTGGTGTGGACAGTGACACACAGCACCCATCACCACCACCCTCAGACTGCCTGGGGAAAGTGTTTAATTTTAACTGCTAATGCAGAAAGACAAAGAGTCATAACTCTGACAGACTGGAACATCTGCACATCTCAGTCCAATCTAAAGACCTGCAGAGGTTCCAAAGGAGCTGCTTCAGCAGCATCAGGTAGAGGTATAAACACAAGGATGGCTGAAAGAACGTTTTAAATAATTAATGTGGTTATAACAAAAAATAATCCTGGCTAAGCAACATTCTTCTGAAATTCAAACTGGACTACTGTACATTCACCCATGTACACACAACATCTTAGTCTATACCAGTGGTTCCCAACCTAGGGGGCCCGACCCATGTTTGAAATGTCACCAAATCCTGATCAACACTGAATAACCCTCATGTTAGTTATGTTTTAAAAGTTTTATTTAATGTATTATGTTAAAAATTAAAATATGTACTGTCCCTTTAAGGATGTCCATCCTGCTCTCAGCTTTCGCTGCCTGAGTGAGAAGAGGTAGGACATTTTTGTTGCTCTTGGTTAAGCTCACGTTTTGTAATATGTAAGATGTGATTAGTATATCTAACGGTCAGATTTACTGAACCGTGCTGTACACTAACATGTAAGAATGAGCAGGTGTTTACCTGTCAACCTTAGCATCTCTTATATCACAAGTTTTCTTCTTTTTCACAGATTTAAACAATAAATTCTGTGACCAGCTGTTTGGATATGAGTAACAATGAAGCATTAACTTATGTTGGTCCAGCAGAACTGAACCATTAAAAAAACTGGAATGAAACAGTGATTTTGTCCTTCACTGTAGGTTTTCAGAGAAAAGGAGATTCACTTGAGAGCTTCAGTGAAAAGGTGAATTCAGGTGTTTTCACCGACAGTTCAGAGACCAGGGTGTTCCATTACAGTCCCCCTTTTTGGAAGTCATCGCCTATCCATGGGGATGAGTTCCAACACGTAAGAATACCACCAAATGTCTCTGATCTTGATGTAATCCAGCAAGAGTTAAAAAAATCAAAAATTATAATCCCATAATGTTTTTGGAAATTCCATACTGTTCGTAGGTAATCCCATTGTGGTAAGCTTTTAATCCTTTGGAAAACTGAGTCCGTTAACCCTTGGAAAACAAAGTCTCATAATCCACAACGGTAATTCCACAGCTGTAATTCCACAGCGGTAATTCCACAATGATTAGAGTTGTTGATTTGATCAGCAACAATTGTTTTTATCTGCATGTAAAGGGGATCCCTCGATTGACACAGAGGAGGCGACCCTTGGCTGAAGGTTGAAGACCAACTTTGGAGTTGCAGGTCCCCACATCGAAGGTTGTAGGCTGGTTGGTTTCCAGCCGGTGCCACTCTGGTTCTATGTATCATGCAATTATGTGGTTTTAGGTGGGCTTATGATTAGGATTTTACATTAGCCTTACCTCTATGCACCTGGTATGTAAGCTATCATGATTTAGATCAGCCACAGATACTGTACCAAGTAAGGGGTGGATCATGCAGTAAAAATTAGATATAGGGATCTATACCTATAGAAGGTTCAGGAGGGCTTCTGTAATGAAGGCCTCTTCTTCCAAATTATTCCTCCATTCATAATTTAGTTTAAGTTAAACTAAAATATAAAAGAAAAATATAGTTTGGTATAATTGTCTGTTGTCCTTCAGACGAACAACGCAAGTTTTTGGTGTCTACCTTTAAAATTTGGAGTCTATAGCGAGACTCGTTTTAAAAATGTAGGTAACCTTAAAATAGAATTGTTAGAGTAGGCTAAATCTGGAAAGTCGTGAGATCAGTATAGATTATGGTACCTAAGGTAGCATTAATCTAAAATGGCTCTTCAACGACTGAGGTTTAACAAATGAACAGCATGTTGGCATAGTTAAATACATTGTAGTCTTTAACATACATTAACACAAAACCTATTTTGGCTGGGAGTGTTCAGAACCAATACAATATCTCAAACAATGACAAAAGTAGTAATTAAGCAACTAGAAAACAACGCTTCACTGCTTCAACTCACTCTTGTCGTCAGACCCCAGCAAGCACCAGACAAGATAAACAGGTCTCAGCTTTATAACCTATGTTAAGTTAAATCCTGTGGATTTAAACGGTTGCTCTTGTTAGTTTTGTTGTGGGTTTTAGACTTAGCGTTTCTAAGTTCTAGTTGGAGAATGCGACTTATAGGGCGGAAATTACGGTAGTTTAAACCTGATTAGTTTATTCACTATCTTCTGCTTGGACGACCTTATTTTCCCATGAAATCTGAGTTTGCGAGATCTTTGTCATTTGTGGAGTCATTGAACTCCTTGTAAGGTTTGATTTGGTTCCGATGTACCCATTTAACGATTGGCTCTTTGCGGCCTTTGCTGATTTTGATTTTGTAGACAATTGAGGACACTTTGTCTGTTATCAAACGAGGTCCAGTCCACCTGGGCCTTAATTTTCGGGTAAGAGTTCCGGTCTCGGACTCATTTTTCCCGGTTGAGGGGACGAACGTATAGTACCAGACCCTGTCTCCCACTTGGAGTTCTTCGTGAGAGGCCTTTTGGTCATAGTACGCCTTGAGTCCTTCAGCTGATCTTTCCAGGTTTTTCTGGGCAAAAGCAAAGGTGTTTCTGAGGTGTTTATTCAAGTCTTTCATGTATTGTTGTGTGGTGTAGGCTGTCGCCATGGCGGCATCACCTGGTTGGTACAGCAGGTGTAGAGGGAGAGTCATCTGTCGACCTGTCATCATCTCGAAGGGAGATGATGGCCATGAGGACCAGAGGCTATGAGGATCAGAGTGAGTTTCACGTCCCAGTCCTTGTGGTTTGCGGCTACGTATTTCTTCAAATACCACAGTTCTGTTTGCTCTCTCTACTTGGCCTGAAGCCTGTGGGTGATAGCTAAAATGGAAGTTGGCTCTGACGCCTAACGTCTTCCACAGTTCTTTCATTAATTCACCTGTGAAGTGTGTACCTTGGTCTGAGTTCACCCTGAGGGGGAGTCCAAACCTTGAATATACATGATTCATTAACAACATAGCAGTGGTTTGTGCTGTGTCGTTAGGGGCTGGTAGGCATTCTACCCTTTTGGTAAACGCGCAAGTTACCGGGAGAAAACACTTGTTTCCTCTAGATCTCTTAGTGAGTGGTCCAACCCAGTCGATCTGGAGGTCAGACCATGGAAATGCAATGCCTCTGCTATGCAAAAAAAATCCTAGAATTTACTCGTCAGCAGATTTGAAGTTAGGGACAACATACAGAGTACTTGAGATGACATGTTACTTTAATCGGAAGGTTCTTTAGCTTAAAGTTCTGGCTTAGATATAAAGAAAAAGTTTAGGAGAGAAGGAGGAAAAAGGGGAGTAGTTTTATCTTGCATTTATGACCAGATGACACTCTTCCATACGTATCCAGCTAAGATATCATCGTACGCTCCAGTAAACAAACAGCGGCTCTTTTACCTTAAGACGTCCATCTTGGTTCTGGTAAAGAGCTGTGAGGCAGTCTTGGATGTAAACGGGTTGTAGGTCCAGCAAGTCCAAGTTGGACTCCCAAACGTGTTTACCTTCTCAGTGTCTCGGTGATACTTGCTTTAGTCGGCAGAAGTCGGGGTAGTCCTGGTTTGGTTTCAAGATAAGTTATTCCAGAAAAGAAATTAATTCAAAGTTCTGAGCTTACGCTCGGTTCGGACTTTATAACTAGCATGTTATAAGCACTTTGCTGACAGGACGGGGTCTTTGACTCATGACTCGCCATCCACAGCAGAAAAAAGAGAAAGTCCGTGCATCTCAGACTCCCTCAGGCATTGGAAGTTCCAGGAAGCTGGGAACTTTTAACAGGATCTGACATCAGAGTTTTCTTCTCCGTTCATTGGTTCAATCGACCTGTGAATAGGAGGAGATTTGTTGACGTCAGGTGAACATCAGTTAGGAACGTTTAGAAAACAAGAAGCAGACTGTTTTAAGAACAGAGGAAGAATGTTTTTTTAGAAAACAGACAGAAAAGAGTCGCCAGTGAAGTGAATATCTGATCAAACTGTTTTTCTAATTTCTAAACAAAACTGAACAAGTCATTCTGACATATTTTCAACTTTGCCACAGTTCTTTGACTAAGACGTATTGAAAAAAATATGCCAGCATATTAAAGTAAATAACAAGTGATCATAAAATGACAGAAGTCATTCTGTTAATTAATTCTGAATTAACACAAATTAAAAGGAAGTCTTTTCTGAGTGATTTGTGTTCTAGATTCAAAATAAAACTGGAATAAAACAGTGATTTTGTCCCTTCACTGTAGGTTTTCAGAGAAAAGGAGATTCACTTGAGAGCTTGAGTGAAAAGTTGAATTCAGGTGTTTTCACCGACAGTTTAGAGACCAGGGTGTTCCATTACAAATATACAACATAAACGTAACCACATAGAGCTGTCATCTAAAACCTGAATCCGAGCTGGGCCATGTGCTTATTGTGGACCTGGCCGGTCACGGGCTTTGATGCAGTTTTACGAATCATAGCACAAAGAAAACTAAATAAAAATGTACTATATAAAATTGTGTTAATCTACTTTTTGAGGAGGAGGCAGGTCCGACCGGCCGGTTATTAAAAAAAGTTGCGTTAAGCTCAGATGGACAATCTGTCTGTCAATGGCTGCGCACATCCGCTAAACCACTTGTTAGAAATGGACTTGCAACCTGTTCACGGTGTTCCCCACCTCTCGCACAGTGATGGCTGAACATTGGCACCAGCGACCCCCGACCTGAAAAGACGGATTTGGCTGTGAAGATGAACTTTGTGACCTCCAAGCTGATTCTGTATCCAAAAAAATGTTTCCAAGAAAATGGATACAAAAACTTTTGGACTGCCAAAAGACAAGTCCTTGCACCCAGACTGTCCAAACACACTGATGAGGGTTATTCCTCCATTCAGCACTACTTGATGTCTGAGGCAACCTTCAGCCTCTTCTGTCTGTAAAAACAAAAAGCTGCAACAGACTTGATGTCCATCAAGACTTCAGGTTGTCTGTGACAAACACCACACCCTACATCAAACCCTGGTCAGAAACATCAAGCCCAGTGACAATGGCAAAAAAATGCTGTATTTTCATCAGCTTACTGGAGAAAACACAGAGAATGAACTACGTTCAATGCTAGAACCACTGCTGTTTGAATCTACGGTAGTAGCCACTCCATGACCCACGTGACTTCCGCATTCCATTTTTTTCAATGGGAGTCTTTGTGTCGCAACTCTCTCTCTATGGCTCTGACCAGACCCAATCAGATCCCGGCACATGTGTGGTACGTTCAAAGCCTACAGGACATACTGCCACATTCAGTTTACTTTGGATTTTATTTTATGCGCTGCAAATATTTTATTGTGCGCTGAGAATGTGCGAGCAGTGCGCAATTGCGCATGCGCCCAGCTTAGAGGGAACATTGCATACAAAGTACTGTATTAAATTTACAAACAAATCCAATTCAAGTCAGTATAACGTTCAAGTAAAAAGCCTTCTGCCCTTTTAACTATTTTTTTCTGTTGTGTTATACATAATTATGTGTATGTATATCTATATAAATGTATGCATGTGCACATGCATACATATATGCATGTATGTATGTATGTATGTATGTATGTATGTATGTATGTATGTATGTATGTATGTATGTATGTATGTATGTATGTACAGGGTATGCATCTACGCATTAGTCTTTTTTCTTTGTTAGAGCTGTGTGTTCATGCCCAGAGTTTGATATCTTGACAAAACTACTATTTTTATTATATGACTGTTTTTAAAATTACTCTGTTAGTTTTTAAAGACAAGTTATTTGAGCAATTCTCAAAACAGTGTTCTTGTTGTTATTTCTGTTGTACAACAACCAGTTTATACCTTTTACAAACAAAAGTTCGTAACTATTTACTTTTTCTTTTATTGACTTTATTCTATATTTATTCTATATTTTCATTCAACACTTGCTCTTCTCAAGGGTGGGGCGTCTCCTCTCGGTCTCCAATTTGCTTTTGCTTTGTCTTGTCAGTGTAACTGTCTGAGAGACTCTCTTCTACAAAATCTTCCGAATCATAACTATGGACTTCAATTTGGTCAGTTGGTCCCTCAACACAACTGAAAACATTTCTTCAAAAAGAAGACAGGCTTTAGGCGAACCGATTGTCCCTGTTGGCATGCACACAGCTGGATATCTCATCGACTTGGAGACTTGATGACGTGTCTATCTCTGCTGTCATCTGTGGATCTTAAGGACGCATATTTAATTGGATTTATGATAACTGGTTCCTGCTTTTTGGATTTGGCTGGTTCCTGGTCTGTCAACATAAAGGGAAGTCGTCGGCAGCAAATCTGGACCTGGTCAGGCTGCCTGCCTTACATGATGGCTTGGTTCATGTCTCGAGAAACCAGAGTTTTGGCTGAATGGATTAGATCTCGGGGATTTTCTCAGGCACGTTCCATTGGTGTGGTCATTTTAATTTGGACATTTTGGAAGCGAGTGGACCGACACAGACTGAAGGTAGATGTCATTAAAGTTCTGCCTGTTCCCAAAACAATCGTGTTTATCTTACATTCGGCTCCCCGACTGGCCTTGATAGGCCGTCTCCTCTCAACACGCCTGAGAAGTTTTGTAAACTTGATGCTCTCATCCCCCTCCCAAACCTGCTACTGAGGAATTCCACGGACTTCTCAGAGGAGCCCAGCTGAATAAACATTCTGTCATCATTTCAGAACTCTGGCCTCTGGCCGTCCTTGGCAGCTTCCACCCCCTCCCGCCCTCTGCGTAATGTCAGCGTCACTATGTGCTTGTATGCGAGACTTATTTCTTACCACATTTTTGACCTTCAAGCAGAGGTCAAAAATATGTTAGGACATTTTTTGTCTCCAAACCCTATGTGTTATTTTTCACCACTTTTATTGTCTGTCCAACAGATCTCACTTGTAAATTAGTCTTCGAGGCTCAATGTGACTTCTCTGTTTGAATAAAGGTTGAATGAAAAAATATTTACTTATATTACTATTACTTATAATATTACTTACAATATTACTCAGTGGTGGGATGTAACTAAGCACAAGTACTTTGTTACTGTACTTGTGTACATTTTTCATGTATCTGTACTTTACTTAAGTAGAATTAAATGTGGGTACTTTTAATTTTACTCCACTACATTTTACATGAAGTATCTGTACTTTCTACTACACTACATTTCTTTAATGTGTTTTGTTACAAGTTACATTCATGTTGCAGCTTTTTGATTTGTTTGTTAGTTTGAAAGTAACTGATGTCGAGAGGGGAGTTGGTCCATTGAATCAACGCAAAGTGGGCAGGTAACATTAGACCCTCCTTCAAGAAGAGCTGGACCAATAAAAAAAAAAAAAAAAGAAATACTAAAGCATGAAATAAGGGTACCGGTATAAAATAAAGTACCAAAAAGAGAAAAATATAATATATATACAGTATAATAATATTTGCAAGGTCCAAAATAAATATAGTAAACAACATGGTAGAATATAATGATGCAAATAGAATGAATTTCTATGAATAAGTATTTCAAGGTAGTAATATTAACTTAAATTCACATGATATAAATTGAGCATAAGTAACATAAACTACACAGGTTGTATGACAGTTTATTGCACATGTAGTGATTGACATTGTGATAAATATGATGGTAGTGATATACATGATACAGCCACATAATGCAGCAGCAATAAACATATTAGTTGTGACAGATGTGGCTTGGTGCGAAGTTATTGTCAGTAGTTAAGTGTTATTATCAAGAGTTCAGTAATCTGACAGCTTGTGGGTAATAGCTGGGCTTTAGCCTTTTCGTGCACAATGACAGACTCCTGTATCGTCTGCCTGAGGGTAGTAGACGTAAGAGTCCTTGTGCTGGGTGGGTGTGGTACTTAATGATGCTGCATGCTTTACACAGACATTGCCTGTGGTAGATGTCCTGGATGGTGTGGAGACTGCTGCCAGTGATGTCCTCTGCTGTTTGCACCACCCTCTGTAGTTCTTTCTGACCGGTGCAGTTTCCATACCACTCTGTGATGCAGCCTGTCAGCAGGCTCTCAATGGTGCACCTATAAAAGTTGGTGAGGAGGATGCTGGTGTTTGTACCAAATTTATTTACTCTTCTTAAGAAGTACAGTCTTTGCCGGGCTTTCTTGACCATAAGTAGCAAAGTAGTCATCCCAAACACACTGAGCACCAGCCGAGTAACATCCTATTAAACATTTGACAAAAACGCCTCAAACTTCTAAACACAGTAATGCCTTAGGTTGTAACTATGGCATGAAAGACAGCTGGCGATATTCCTTCTCATAATGCTTTTATTTTGTGTTTGCCATCAGTAGCATATTTCATTTAACTAACACTGGCTTGTTTTATTATTATTTTCTGGCTTACAGTATTCTCTTGAACACGACCTTTTAAAATATATTTATGTGAAAAATGAGTGATTATCTACAAGAACTACAGCTGTGGAAACTTCTCATCCCTTGGAAACATCCTAATGCGGATTTCAACTTGTGCGTGTGCACACATGTGTTTAATGAAGCATTCACATATGAACACACACATGGACTTTGACTTCATATTATTTTGTAAAATGCTGGTGTAGATTCTCAGTCGTCCAGGACATGATAAAATCAAAAAAGGCGTTCAATACAGAACAACTGGACTTTATTTGTAACAAACAAGACGTTTCGCTCATCATCCGATAAGCTTTCTCAATTGGAGACTGTGAGAGGGAGAGAGAAGTTATTTTGTAAAACCAAACCATTTTATTTTATTGATTACATTAGCTGCTTATTAAACTGCAAATGGTGCCAACAAACACATTAAAGTGAATGATTCTGAGATTTCCTATACTTTTTAGATACTTTAAATGTTTATTTATTTATCTTTTTCTATAAAGGTGAGAATGGACATTTGTAGAGATCACGTCAGTTTTATTAACAGTTTTATCATTAAAAGCCTATTTTTAATGGGTTTAGGCTAAGCTAACCTGATGTTGAGAATTTGTAGTCGTTTTAGTCAAACCTTAAAAATAATATGTAATATCTCGTGTAATTTCTCTGAAGGTCACGCTCAGAGTATGTAATGGAAATGACTGCCGGCAACAGGCACATCAATATTTAGCACAACACATGATCGTCATGCAGTGTTGTCTAAAGGCAGCTGGCTGTGGTCACCATTTTTAATTACTGGCTCAGCTGTAGATATTCATTCACTAAATATTAATTAAAAGTTTCATAAAATCTGTTTAGTGGTTTACAAGTTATTCTGGTCACAGACAGAAAACCATGACTCTAAACAGATTTAGTCAAAAATTTAAACAGAAATGTTGCACAATCTGTAAAAGCTAAGAAGATGTGTGGAGGATCAGTCTCAGCTATTACTACACTAAATTTAGTTCAATATCTGTAAAAAATTTTTTTTACCTGGGCTACAATTAATGATCTGTTTTTATGAGGTTGTTTGGCTGTGGTGGCCATCTTGAATCAGTTTAACTCAAAACATTTTGCCAAGTTTTAGTGCAACAACAAATAAATTAAATCATTGTGTTTGTTATTGTGTCAAACCCTGAGTCCTAATTAAACTGTGTATGAAGTTTAGACTTTGAAAAAGTCTGTGCGTGTCTCTATTATCTGTCTTTTTTTCTATAATAGGGTGGAATATTCCTGACAGATGATTCAATTTATCACAGCAGTCCCCACTATCTTTAATGAGTTACTATAGAAACCAGGGGAGATTAATAAGAACTGGAATGAACAAATGCAAAACAAGACTTGTTTTGCTCTAAAACAAAAATCAAATGCACACGTCCACAGAAATGCCTGATACTACGCAGCAAAGCACCTCTGCTTGATTCAACAGAATCATGCAAAGTGACAGCATAGGAAAGAAAAAACTGTGGTGCAGCGGTGTGGTGCACCTTGGTGAAAAGGGTAAACACGCCACAATAATTAAAAAAAATGCAGGATTCATCTCTGCTTTCACACAAGCCAGCCCAGCTCAGAGGTCTGTACCTGCGCGTTTCATTTCTATGAACAAACTACCCATCCTTCGTGCAACACTTCCGTGCCCTTTATGCAAGGTCTAAAACCCAACTGAGGAGCTTTTCAGTGATGTTGATTCATGCTCTGTGGTACAGATGGTGAAAGGTTATTTTGGGCATCAAAGGGTTCTTTTGATTGACTGCAGGACAGAGATAAGCCACTCCATGCCATGCCTGTGATCATTAATAGCGTGCTAAACCCTGAGGTCAGTCGTCTCCTGCTGTCAGGTGGGATTTTGTCCAGAGGTAGTAATATGTTCACACAGCTCTGCTCCATTCCCTGTCTGTCTAGAGAGGAGGAACAATGGCTTTTCTATCACTCTGTAATTCTCCAGCAGTCTTCTGTCTATTTCTTTCACTGCATCATTAGCTCTCTGCATATACTGTAGTCCTCTTCTTCCCAACACTTGAATGTAGCAGAGAAATTAGCAGCCTTTCAGCTCCAATGCCTCTACTTTTGCTCTCATTGAGACAGAAAAGACTCACTGTAATGTATCTACTGTGATCCTGGAGTCCTCTCATTAACCTGATCACACTGGCAGTGATAAGCGATGCTTCAGATTCAGCTGGTGCGATCACTGACATAACAAGAAAAAAATCTCTGGTTATTTTTATATCTTTATCACGTGTGCAATCACTTATACAAAGTGCAAAAAATCAAAAGGTGAACTTGGAGGTGAGATGTGAACAAAGTCTTACCGATCGAATCCTTTGAGTCACATCAAACTTTTACTGACATGTCCTCCTGAACAGCGGTGTTGCTAGAAGTGTTTTGTAAGATGTAATGGACCTACCCAGGGTCAAATTAAGGTTTTTGAACTGTCCAGTGATGACCTTTACTGACCACTCAGTAAAGCAAGACATTTACTACAAAATCATTCATTTAGCTATAATCTGATAAATATAGTCACCAAAAGAGACTATTTCTATCTTTGATTTTATTCTAATGTGATCAAAAGAATAACTTTTGTCATTTTCATGATGTGTGCTTTTAAGCTGTGTCATTCTGTAAGAGTTAAACTGTGTTCACTGCTGTGTTTAAAGGTGAAGCCTTCGGGTCACAGAGACCGGACGGTTTTGTTTAGAAACTCAGAGACAGTCTCATGAGCAGGGCTCCAGCTTTATCTGTCTTTTTTCCTAAACATTTCTCTCTGCTGCTGTTTG
>JBBPBX010037921.1:0-10066 GCA_038048925.1 Garcialebias charrua | reverse complement strand
AAAAAAACATAAAAAGGTGTGACCTATACACCGGAAAATACGGTAAATAAACATTTAAAGTATCTAAAAAGTATAGGAAATCTCAGAATCATTCACTTTAATGTGTTTGTTGGCACCATTTGCAGTTTAATAAGCAGCTAATGTAATCAATAAAATAAAATGGTTTGGTTTTACAAAATAATATGAAGTCAAAGTCCATGTGTGTGTTCATATGTGAATGCTTCATTAAACACATGTGTGCACACGCACAAGTTGAAATCCGCATTAGGATGTTTCCAAGGGATGAGAAGTTTCCACAGCTGTAGTTCTTGTAGATAATCACTCATTTTTCACATAAATATATTTTAAAAGGTCGTGTTCAAGAGAATACTGTAAGCCAGAAAATAATAATAAAACAAGCCAGTGTTAGTTAAATGAAATATGCTACTGATGGCAAACACAAAATAAAAGCATTATGAGAAGGAATATCGCCAGCTGTCTTTCATGCCATAGTACTGTGTTTAGAAGTTTGAGGCGTTTTTGTCAAATGTTTAATAGGATGTTACTCGGCTGGTGCTCAGTGTGTTTGGGATGACTACTTTGCTACTTATGGTCAAGAAAGCCCGGCAAAGACTGTACTTCTTAAGAAGAGTAAAGAAATTTGGTACAAACACCAGCATCCTCCTCACCAACTTTTATAGTCAGAGTCAGAGTCAGAGAGTCTTTATTGTCATTTGCACCCCATGTGGTACATGTGATGAAAACGAGATTATGTACACGGGGTCCCAGTTACATCCAACAACAAATGCAAGAGAAAAACAGTACCGTATTTTCTGGTGTATAGGTCGCACCGGTGTATAGGTCGCACCATCCAATTATCACCAATAGATTGGAAAAATCCCTAGATAGGTCGCACCGGTGTATAGGTCGCACCTACGTTTAGCTCTGCTGCAAATGTCTGCCACAGGAGCGCACAGCAAGGCTTTTAAGAAGATTAACACTTAAAAACAATTATTTGTTTGATAAAAATTATAGCAAATATGTGTCTGAGCTGAACTTTTCCTTAATAAATGAACATAATTGTGAAATGAGCTGGATTTAAAAATTTGTTTCACCGAAAGTGATAACAATCCATATACAGGTCGCACTGGTGTATAGGTCGCAGGCCTTGAAAAAACCATAAAAAGGTGTGACCTATACACCGGAAAATACGGTAATAACATCTAGAATTAACTAAGAGAAACATCAACTAGTAATACACTAAGCTTAATATAGTGGGAATAAACAGCAGCACGAACATGAGTTTGTATGAGCAGATGGTCACAGATGAACACAGCAACAAGAAAACAGATCAGCATCAGCACAATGTGATATTTTGCAGTGTTTATTTTTTATTTTATTTTTATTTATTCATGAGTCTAACAGCCTCAGGGTAGAAGCTGTTCCTCAGTCTAGTGGTTCTACATTTGATGCTCCTCAACCTCCGTCCTGAGGGGAGTGGGGCAAAGAGTGAGTGTGCTGGGTGAGTGAGGTCTTTCATGATGCAGGTGGCTCTTTTCCTGCATCTGGAGGTGTAAATGTCTGTGATGGTGGGGAGACTGACTCCAACAGACTTCTGTGCAGCCTTCACCACTCTCTGTAGAGCTTTCCTCTCTTCAACTGTGCAGCCTCCATGCCACACGTTGATGCTGGAGCACAGGACGCTCTCCACTGCACACCTGTAGAACGAGGTGAGAACTGGGCTGCTCAGACCAGCTCGTCTCAGCCGTCTGAGGAAGTAGAGTCTCTGATGACCTTTCTTGATCAGGCTGGTGGTGTTGTTGCTCCAGCTGAGGTTATCATTCATGTGTACACCCAAGTATTTGTAGCTGGAGACCACTTCCACTGCAGACCCACCTATTTTCAGTGGGGCGTGGGTGTGTTTGTTCCTTCTGAAGTCCACAATCATCTCCTTTGTCTTCTTCACATTCATGTGAAGATTATTCTCTTTGCACCAGCTCTCCAGATGTTCCACCTCCTGTCTGTAGCTGGACTCATCATTGTTTGTGATGCATCCCACCACCGCTGTATCATCTGCAAACTTAACAATATGACAGCCTGGAAGTGTGGCTGTACAATCATATGTGAGCAGAGTGAACAGAAGGGGGCTCAGCACACATCCCTGAGGAGAGCCAGTGCTGAGGGTTATGGTGGAGGAGGAGAAGTTGTGGATCTTCACGGACTGTGGTCTGTCTGTTAAGAAGTCTAGTACCCAGTTACAAATAGAGGGGCTTAGTCCAAGTGTAGATAGTTTGTCTATCAGAGTTTGGGGGATCATGGTGTTGAAGGCAGATGTGAAGTCCACAAAGAGCAGACGCACGTATGAGTCCTTCTGATCCAGGTGGGTGAGAGCAGTGTGGACCACGGAAGAAATGGCGTCCTCTGTTGATCGGTTCTCACGGTATGCGTATTGATGAGGGTCCTCGTTGATGTTGACGGTTGCCTTGATGTGGGACATGACCAGTTTCTCAAAACATTTAGCGACTATCGGGGTGAGGGCCACCGGTCTATAGTCATTCAGACCAGTCACTGTGGAGCTCTTTGGGTCCCCCTTATAGGTGCACCATTGAGAGCCTGCTGACAGGCTGCATCACAGAGTGGTATGGAAACTGCACCGGTCAGAAAGCTCTACAGAGGGTGGTGCAAACAGCAGAGGACATCACTGGCAGCAGTCTCCACACCATCCAGGACATCTACCACAGACAATGTCTGTGTAAAGCATGCAGCATCATTAAGTACCACACCCACCCAGCACAAGGACTCTTACGTCTACTACCCTCAGGCAGACGATACAGGAGTCTGTCATTGTGCACGAAAAGGCTAAAGCCCAGCTATTACCCACAAGCTGTCAGATTACTGAACTCTTGATAATAACACTTAACTACTGACAATAACTTCGCACCAAGCCACATCTGTCACAACTAATATGTTTATTGCTGCTGCATTATGTGGCTGTATCATGTATGTCACTACCATCATATTTATCACAATGTCAATCACTACATGTGCAATAAACTGTCATACAACCTGTGTAGTTTATGTTACTTATGCTCAATTTATATCATGTGAATTTAAGTTAATATTACTACCTTGAAATACTTATTCATAGAAATTCATTCTATTTGCATCATTATATTCTACCATGTTGTTTACTATATTTATTTTGGACCTTGCAAATATTATTATATATATATTATATTTTTCTCTTTTTGGTACTTTATTTTATACCGGTACCCTTATTTCATGCTTTAGTATTTCTTTTTTTTTTTTTTTTATTGGTCCAGCTCTTCTTGAAGGAGGGTCTAATGTTACCTGCCCACTTTGCGTTGATTCAATGGACCAACTCCCCTCTCGACATCAGTTACTTTCAAACTAACAAACAAATCAAAAAGCTGCAACATGAATGTAACTTGTAACAAAACACATTAAAGAAATGTAGTGTAGTAGAAAGTACAGATACTTCATGTAAAATGTAGTGGAGTAAAATTAAAAGTACCCACATTTAATTCTACTTAAGTAAAGTACAGATACATTAAAAAAGGTACGCAAGTACAGTAACAAAGTACTTGTGCTTAGTTACATCCCACCACTGAGTAATATTGTAAGTAATATTATAAGTAATAGTAATATAAGTAAACATTTTTTCATTCAACCTTTATTCAAACAGAGAAGTCACATTGAGCCTCGAAGACTCATTTACAAGTGAGATCTGTTGGACAGACAATAAAAGTGGTGAAAAATAACACATAGGGTTTGGAGACAAAAAATGTCCTAACATATTTTTGACCTCTGCTTGAAGGTCAAAAATGTGGTAAGGAATAGGTCTCGCATACAAGCACATAGTGACGCCGACATTACGCAGAGGGCGGGAGGGGGTGGAAGCTGCCAAGGACGGCCGGAGAGTCCTGAAATGATGACAGAATGTTTATTCAGCTGGGCTCCTCTGAGAAGTCCGTGGAATTCCTCAGTAGCAGGTTTGGGAGGGGGATGAGAGCATCAAGTTTACAAAACTTCTCAGGCGTGTTGAGAGGAGACGGCCTATCAAGGCCAGTCGGGGAGCCGAATGTAAGATAAACACGGTTGTTTTGGGAACAGGCAGAACATAATGACATCTACCTTCAGTCTGTGCTGGTCCACTTGCTTCCAAAATGTCCAAATTAAAATGACTATACCAATGGAACGTGCCTTAGAAAATCCCCGAGATCTAATCCATTCAGTCAAAACTCTGGGTTTTCGAGACATGAACCAAGCCATCATGTAAGGCAGGCAGCCTGACCAGGTCCAGATTTGCTGCCGACGACTTCCCTTTATGTTGATAGACCAGGAACCAGCCAAATCCAAAAAGCAGGAACCAGTTATCATAAATCCAATTAAATATGCGTCCTTAAGATCCACAGATGACAGCAGAGATAGACACATCATCAAGTCTTCCAAGTCGATGAGATATCCAGCTGTGTGCATGCCAACAGGGAAAATCGGCTCGCCTACAGCCTGTCTTCTTTTTGAAGAAATGTTATCAGTTGTGTTGAGGGACCAACTGACCAAATTGAAGTCCATAGTTATGATTCGGAAGATTTTGTAGAAGAGAGTCTCTCAGACAGTTACACTGACAAGACAAAGCAAAAGCAAATTGGAGACCGAGAGGAGACGCCCCACCCTTGAGAAGAGCAAGTGTTGAATGAAAATATAGAATAAATATAGAATAAAGTCAATAAAAGAAAAAGTAAATAGTTACGAACTTTTGTTTGTAAAAGGTATAAACTGGTTGTTGTACAACAGAAATAACAACAAGAACACTGTTTTGAGAATTGCTCAAATAACTTGTCTTTAAAAACTAACAGAGTAATTTTAAAAACAGTCTTATAATAAAAATAGTAGTTTTGTCAAGATATCAAACTCTGGGCATGAACACACAGCTCTAACAAAAAAAAAAGACTAATGCGTAGATGCATACCCTGTACATACATACATACATACATACATACATACATACATACATACATACATACATACATACATACATACATACATACATGCATATATGTATGCATGTGCACATGCATACATTTATATAGATATACATACACATAAATATGTATAACACAACAGAAAAAAAAGTTAAAAGGGCAGAAGGCTTTTTACTTGAAAGTTATACTGACTTGAATTGGATTTTTGTTTGTAAATTTAATACAGTACTTTGTATGCAATGTTCCCTCTAAGCTGGGCGCATGCGCAATTGCGCACTGCTCGCACATTCTCAGCGCACAATAAAATATTTGCAGCGCATAAAATAAAATCCAAAGTAAACTGAATGTGGCAGTATGTCCTGTAGGCTTTGAACGTACCACACATGTGCCGGGATCTGATTGGGTCTGGTCAGAGCCATAGAGAGAGAGTTGCGACACAAAGACTCCCATTGAAAAAAATGGAATGCGGAAGTCACGTGGGTCATGGAGTGGCTACTACCGTAGATTCAAACAGCAGTGGTTCTAGCATTGAACGTAGTTCATTCTCTGTGTTTTCTCCAGTAAGCTGATGAAAATACAGCATTTTTTTGCCATTGTCACTGGGCTTGATGTTTCTGACCAGGGTTTGATGTAAGGTGTGGTGTTTGTCACAGACAACCTGAAGTCTTGATGGACATCAAGTCTGTTGCAGCTTTTTGTTTTTACAGACAGAAGAGGCTGAAGGTTGCCTCAGACATCAAGTAGTGCTGAATGGAGGAATAACCCTCATCAGTGTGTTTGGACAGTCTGGGTGCAAGGACTTGTCTTTTGGCAGTCCAAAAGTTTTTGTATCCATTTTCTTGGAAACATTTTTTTGGATACAGAATCAGCTTGGAGGTCACAAAGTTCATCTTCACAGCCAAATCCGTCTTTTCAGGTCGGGGGTCGCTGGTGCCAATGTTCAGCCATCACTGTGCGAGAGGTGGGGAACACCGTGAACAGGTTGCAAGTCCATTTCTAACAAGTGGTTTAGCGGATGTGCGCAGCCATTGACAGACAGATTGTCCATCTGAGCTTAACGCAACTTTTTTTAATAACCGGCCGGTCGGACCTGCCTCCTCCTCAAAAAGTAGATTAACACAATTTTATATAGTACATTTTTATTTAGTTTTCTTTGTGCTATGATTCGTAAAACTGCATCAAAGCCCGTGACCGGCCAGGCCCACAATAAGCACATGGCCCAGCTCGGATTCAGGTTTTAGATGACAGCTCTATGTGGTTACGTTTATGTTGTATATTTGTAATGGAACACCATGGTCTCTAAACTGTCGGTGAAAACACCTGAATTCAACTTTTCACTGAAGCTCTCAAGTGAATCTCCTTTTCTCTGAAAACCTACAGTGAAGGACAAAATCACTGTTTTATTCCAGTTTTATTTTGAATCTAGAACACAAATCACTCAGAAAAGACTTCCTTTTAATTTGTGTTAATTCAGAATTAATTAACAGAATGACTTCTGTCATTTTATGATCACTTGTTATTTACTTTAATATGCTGGCATATTTTTTTCAATACGTCTTAGTCAAAGAACTGTGGCAAAGTTGAAAATATGTCAGAATGACTTGTTCAGTTTTGTTTAGAAATTAGAAAAACAGTTTGATCAGATATTCACTTCACTGGCGACTCTTTTCTGTCTGTTTTCTAAAAAAACATTCTTCCTCTGTTCTTAAAACAGTCTGCTTCTTGTTTTCTAAACGTTCCTAACTGATGTTCACCTGACGTCAACAAATCTCCTCCTATTCACAGGTCGATTGAACCAATGAACGGAGAAGAAAACTCTGATGTCAGATCCTGTTAAAAGTTCCCAGCTTCCTGGAACTTCCAATGCCTGAGGGAGTCTGAGATGCACGGACTTTCTCTTTTTTCTGCTGTGGATGGCGAGTCATGAGTCAAAGACCCCGTCCTGTCAGCAAAGTGCTTATAACATGCTAGTTATAAAGTCCGAACCGAGCGTAAGCTCAGAACTTTGAATTAATTTCTTTTCTGGAATAACTTATCTTGAAACCAAACCAGGACTACCCCGACTTCTGCCGACTAAAGCAAGTATCACCGAGACACTGAGAAGGTAAACACGTTTGGGAGTCCAACTTGGACTTGCTGGACCTACAACCCGTTTACATCCAAGACTGCCTCACAGCTCTTTACCAGAACCAAGATGGACGTCTTAAGGTAAAAGAGCCGCTGTTTGTTTACTGGAGCGTACGATGATATCTTAGCTGGATACGTATGGAAGAGTGTCATCTGGTCATAAATGCAAGATAAAACTACTCCCCTTTTTCCTCCTTCTCTCCTAAACTTTTTCTTTATATCTAAGCCAGAACTTTAAGCTAAAGAACCTTCCGATTAAAGTAACATGTCATCTCAAGTACTCTGTATGTTGTCCCTAACTTCAAATCTGCTGACGAGTAAATTCTAGGATTTTTTTTGCATAGCAGAGGCATTGCATTTCCATGGTCTGACCTCCAGATCGACTGGGTTGGACCACTCACTAAGAGATCTAGAGGAAACAAGTGTTTTCTCCCGGTAACTTGCGCGTTTACCAAAAGGGTAGAATGCCTACCAGCCCCTAACGACACAGCACAAACCACTGCTATGTTGTTAATGAATCATGTATATTCAAGGTTTGGACTCCCCCTCAGGGTGAACTCAGACCAAGGTACACACTTCACAGGTGAATTAATGAAAGAACTGTGGAAGACGTTAGGCGTCAGAGCCAACTTCCATTTTAGCTATCACCCACAGGCTTCAGGCCAAGTAGAGAGAGCAAACAGAACTGTGGTATTTGAAGAAATACGTAGCCGCAAACCACAAGGACTGGGACGTGAAACTCACTCTGGTCCTCATAGCCTCTGGTCCTCATGGCCATCATCTCCCTTCGAGATGATGACAGGTCGACAGATGACTCTCCCTCTACACCTGTTGTACCAACCAGGTGATGCCGCCATGGCGACAGCCTACACCACACAACAATACATGAAAGACTTGAATAAACACCTCAGAAACACCTTTGCTTTTGCCCAGAAAAACCTGGAAAGATCAGCTTAAGGACTCAAGGCGTACTATGACCAAAAGGCCTCTCACGAAGAACTCCAAGTGGGAGACAGGGTCTGGTACTATACGTTCGTCCCCTCAACCGGGAAAAATGAGTCCGAGACCGGAACTCTTACCCGAAAATTAAGGCCCAGGTGGACTGGACCTCGTTTGATAACAGACAAAGTGTCCTCAATTGTCTACAAAATCAAAATCAGCAAAGGCCGCAAAGAGCCAATCGTTAAATGGGTACATCGGAACCAAATCAAACCTTACAAGGAGTTCAATGACTCCACAAATGACAAAGATCTCGCAAACTCAGATTTCATGGGAAAATAAGGTCGTCCAAGCAGAAGATAGTGAATAAACTAATCAGGTTTAAACTACCGTAATTTCCGCCCTATAAGTCGCATTCTCCAACTAGAACTTAGAAACGCTAAGTCTAAAACCCACAACAAAACTAACAAGAGCAACCGTTTAAATCCACAGGATTTAACTTAACATAGGTTATAAAGCTGAGACCTGTTTATCTTGTCTGGTGCTTGCTGGGGTCTGACGACAAGAGTGAGTTGAAGCAGTGAAGCGTTGTTTTCTAGTTGCTTAATTACTACTTTTGTCATTGTTTGAGATATTGTATTGGTTCTGAACACTCCCAGCCAAAATAGGTTTTGTGTTAATGTATGTTAAAGACTACAATGTATTTAACTATGCCAACATGCTGTTCATTTGTTAAACCTCAGTCGTTGAAGAGCCATTTTAGATTAATGCTACCTTAGGTACCATAATCTATACTGATCTCACGACTTTCCAGATTTAGCCTACTCTAACAATTCTATTTTAAGGTTACCTACATTTTTAAAACGAGTCTCGCTATAGACTCCAAATTTTAAAGGTAGACACCAAAAACTTGCGTTGTTCGTCTGAAGGACAACAGACAATTATACCAAACTATATTTTTCTTTTCTATTTTAGTTTAACTTAAACTAAATTATGAATGGAGGAATAATTTGGAAGAAGAGGCCTTCATTACAGAAGCCCTCCTGAACCTTCTATAGGTATAGATCCCTATATCTAATTTTTACTGCATGATCCACCCCTTACTTGGTACAGTATCTGTGGCTGATCTAAATCATGATAGCTTACATACCAGGTGCATAGAGGTAAGGCTAATGTAAAATCCTAATCATAAGCCCACCTAAAACCACATAATTGCATGATACATAGAACCAGAGTGGCACCGGCTGGAAACCAACCAGCCTACAACCTTCGATGTGGGGACCTGCAACTCCAAAGTTGGTCTTCAACCTTCAGCCAAGGGTCGCCTCCTCTGTGTCAATCGAGGGATCCCCTTTACATGCAGATAAAAACAATTGTTGCTGATCAAATCAACAACTCTAATCATTGTGGAATTACCGCTGTGGAATTACAGCTGTGGAATTACCGTTGTGGATTATGAGACTTTGTTTTCCAAGGGTTAACGGACTCAGTTTTCCAAAGGATTAAAAGCTTACCATAATGGGATTACCTACGAACAGTATGGAATTTCCAAAAACATTATGGGATTATAATTTTTGATTTTTTTAACTCTTGCTGGATTACATCAAGATCAGAGACATTTGGTGGTATTCTTTCGTGTTGGAACTCATCCCCATGGATAGGCGATTACTTCCAAAAAGGGGGACTGTAATGGAACACCCTGGTCTCTGAACTGTCGGTGAAAACACCTGAATTCACCTTTTCACTGAAGCTCTCAAGTGAATCTCCTTTTCTCTGAAAACCTACAGTGAAGGACAAAATCACTGTTTCATTCCAGTTTTTTTAATGGTTCAGTTCTGCTGGACCAACATAAGTTAATGCTTCATTGTTACTCATATCCAATCAGCTGGTCCCAGAATTTATTGTTTAAATCTGTGAAAAAGAAGAAAACTTGTGATATAAGAGATGCTAAGGTTGACAGGTAAACACCTGCTCATTCTTACATGTTAGTGTACAGCACGGTTCAGTAAATCTGA
>JBBPBX010037920.1:8681-22787 GCA_038048925.1 Garcialebias charrua | reverse complement strand
GGGGTGCTCATATGTGTTTATAAATTAATTCATCAGAAAATGGTAGTACTTTGGAATTTTTTTCCTGCTAGAACCGAAAGGACCATATTTATGTATTTATTTTTGATGTTAGCTAAACGTTGCATGACCAGTGGTGAGAAAATTGGTACAATTATGTTTTTTACTTTAAGGATGTCCCAAAAATATTTAAAAACCCTTAAAGTTATACAAATATATAGAGCTTCTAAGACAGCTACAGCAATTTCCCCTCAGTCAATATGGCAGCCAGAAAAGACAGAGATGTGTCAGACACTGGTTGCTAAGAGCTGCCCGATCGTCCTGCTGGTCCACAAGAGGCTCGCTTCATATCACAAGACACATCAGCACTGTGCAAGAGCCTTGCCACACCTGCATGCCTGACTGACGCTACTGCAAGTGTGAATATTTCAGTCTGAGTTTGCATTTTCCCAGAGGAAAGGCCAGATGGTCATGAGAGTGGAAATGATGCAATCACCTGTACTCAACTAAAATCCCGAAAGAAATCTGGACATTTGAAGTCACTCAGATATGTTTAGTTCGTTTAATTTCATGGCAATTTAAAATGTAGCCAATTCCACCATTTTCTACTGGATAAAGCAGGAGAATTTGGCAGTGCCCCGTGTCAGCATAAAATATTTTACCCACCATGCTCTACACAATCAAATGAGAACAAGGGGTAACCCTGGGAGGTGGGATTTGGTCTCAAGTCTTTACTGGACTTGGATGTGACCATATTGGACTAGAAGGACATGATTATTATGTTCAGGTATCTCTTGTAAATGAATCCCTGAGGCTCAATGGGACTAACCTGTATAAATAAAGGTTGAATAATTGTTCTTTATGCTAATGTTTTACAAGTGATACCAGCACAGTAATTTAAACCAATAAATTGAACTGTTGACACAATAATGACTTTTAAGAAAAACATCATTTTTGAGCGTCCGCTTTTGATTTGCATCCACAGAAACCAGCAGTAGAGGTTAAAACATGGCCATGTTGTATGTCCATATGTTCTGATATAAGATTTGGCAAAATAAACAATAAATAATTTTCCATTAGTGTGTTCCTATTAACTGATGCCATTGTAGGAGATTTCCTGAGAAATGACCGTTTCTTTAACATCAAAAAAGTTAAGCCAAGTTCTCTGGATGGCTTCTTTTTGTCAGAGCACCATCAGACTGGTTGAGGTGCTATTTATAAGACTGGGTTTGTTGTGGCTCCTCAGATTGATGAAGTCTTTTTGTTGAAAGACAAAACGTTTCAACAAAAAGAAACCTTCCAGAAGATTTGACTTAAATTTGATGGATTTCTCTACCTGGATTATTGAGCATGAATCTGGATACTTCGTTAACAGATTTTTTTTTGTGGTAAAAGTGTTACAGCAGGGATCTGATAGAAAGACAGTTACTACTCAAGCCAGCTTTCTGTGAATAAACTTTCTGTTCACTCTTGATCATTATATGTTTGCTTGTCAGCATTGATTCTGGATGACTTTCAAGTTTCTTGTTCGTCTCCTGCTAATGCCAACGTAGTCATCATCCCTTCTCCCACTTGGTTTTGGTCTATAGACTTCTGCACTGTTGAATTCATGGCAGGGTCTCATGGCCTGTTTTGTCATGGCTCTGCCAACTTGTTGCAGGGAAACCTCTAGCCTAAGGTGAGAAGTCAACACACTCCTCTTTTTGTGCGTTCACGTATCTTCACAGAGATCTTTGGCTATATAATAAACTGCCTCCAGCTTTTTGGTTGTATCTGCAGCCTAACCATATGTACGAGCTTCAGACACAGACTGACACATAATTTACAATAAAACCTCTATTCCTGACCACCTAGTACCTCTCCTGCAGAGTTCAAACTACCCAATGTAACCACATGGATTGATGATTTGTTTGACATCAGATGGTATGAATTATTTGTTGGAGTCTTATCCAAGTTTGTTTGCCAACTTATTTTTTTCCTGCTTTCCTTTGGGTAAAATATTTATGGGGCCGATGTTAGCAAGGGCAGAAGGGGGCCTGTCTTTACTGTTGTGTATTTGTGGATAAATGAAGGCAAACCACAAACACAGATGAGTTCTGACTGGCCTCTCATGTGCTATCAGCACTGATGTGTCAGTTTTGGTTATGTTAGACGTCAGATAGATTTAGATTAGGCTATGAGGAGAGGCCCTTCACGAACACAAATGGTAAGAGATAGGCCGTCTCATTATGCTGCAGTCTGCCAAGGCTCATATCATCTCTGCTCTGAATGAAACCCCATATCCTCCAAAAAGAGGTTCCAAGATGAGGAGAGAATTTCGACCAAGAGGCTGAAATTACAGGTATTAATATCAGTAATTCACATATTTTACATCATTTCAGTAATACTCTTGATAAATGTTAGTGACAGCTGGACTTTCTTAAAACAATGACATTGCTTCATCTAGTGTAGTAGGGTAATAAACAATACTAACATTATTGTCTTGCAAAAATAACTTTATGCACCAACGAAACTATACAAGTAAGCAGGTTATATAGAATCAAGGGTTTGTTGTTTTCAACTGATTTGTTATTTTCTCATGACTGTTTTTTTTTTGTTGTAAATATAATATTTTACACACCTGTGTGATTACAACTTGTGGTTTAGGCCTTATCTGCCTTACTGGTTTTCTGTGTGTATGCATTTCTCCTGCATTCAATCAAATCACTGATTATCACGGCTCTCGTTACGCCTCAGGAGCATGAAATTCATCACAGACCTCAAACTGAACTGAAATACACAGAACTGAGTGAAGGATAAAGTTAACCAAGGGTTATAAATAACTTGGTGTACAAAAAGTTAAATTTTTATCCCATGAATAAAAAATAAAATAAAAACTATCTATCCGTTAGATACTAAAAGTGGGTAAGTGTGCCGTGCATATTCAATAACAGGGCTAAATGATAATGGCGTCAGTGCATTTAGATTCTACCGGTACTCTTCAAACATTTAAGTAACGCACCAAGTCCATGCTCAATAATCCAGGTATAAAAGCTAACAAACAAACAAAAAGAAACTGTCCAGATGGCCTGACTAAATACTGTTGGATTTTATACCTGGATAAATGAGCATGGATTTTGGTGTTTTGAACCAGTTTGACATGACTGTCGACAAGGGAGAGGGCGGGCACCGGAGGAGAGGGCGTGCCCCAGAGACCATCATAGCACCAACATCTGAGGAACATTTTTGATTTAAACAAATATTTTCAGATACCAGCAGATTAACTTTAGGTTACTGAGATAAATTATCCTTATTGATTATACTGACTGTACCAGTCAGATGCCATCTGACAAAACAGATGCCATATTTGCTTTGAGGATGCTGATGGAGAAGTACATTGAGGGTCAGAAAAAACTCCATTGAGTCTTTGTGGATTTAGAAAAAAGCATATGACAGAGTGCCAAAAGCGGAGGTGTGGTATTGCATGAGAAAATCTGGAGTGGCAGAAAAGTATGTTAGACTGGTACAGGACATGTATGAGGACAGCAGGACAGTGGTGAGATGTGCTGTAGGAGTGACAGATAGCTTCAAGGTGGAGGTGGGATTGCATCAAGGATCGGCTCTGAGCCCCTTCTTGTTTGCTCTGGTGATGGACCGACTAACAGATGAGGTCAGGCAGGAATCCCCATGGACTATGATGTTTGCAGATGACATTGTGATATGTGGTGAGAACAGGGAACAGGTGGAAGAGAACTTGGAGAGGTGGAGGTATGCACTTGAAAGAAGAGGAATGAAAGTCAGCCGTAGTAAGACAGAGTACATGTGTGTGAATGAGAGGGAGGCCAGTGGAACAGTGAGGCTACAAGGAGCAGAGGTCACAAAGGTGCAGGACTTCAAGTACTTGGGGTCCACTGTCCAGGAAAATGGGAAATGTGGTAAAGAGGTGAAAAAGAGAGTCCAGGCAGGATGGAGTGGATGGAGAAAAGTTTCAGGAGTGATTTGTGACAAAAAGGTGTCAGCAAAGGTCAAAGGAAAAGTTTACAAGACAGTGGTGAGACCAGCTATGTTGTATGGTCTGGAGACAGTGTCATTGACAAAAAGACAGGAGAAAGAACTGGAAGTAGCAGAAATGAAGATGCTGAGGTTCTCCTTAGGAGTGACAAGGATGGATAAGATCAGGAATGAGATCATCAGAGGTACAGCACATGTTGAACAACTGGGAGATAAAGTTAGGGAGGCCAGACTGAGATGGTTTGGACATGTCCAGAGGAGGGACAGTGGGTATATTGGTAGAAGGATGTTAGAAATGCAGCTGCCAGGAAAAAGACAAAGAGGAAGGCCAAAGAGGAGATATATGGATGCAGTTAGAGAGGACATGGAGGTAGTTGGAGTGAGGACAGAGGATGCAGAGGACAGAGTGAGGTTGAGGAGGATGACTCGCTGTGGCGACCCCTGAAGAGGGAAAAGCCGAAAGAAGAAGAAGAAGATGGATTAGACTGACTGTAATCTGGCACTAAAAAGTAAATTGTTGAACTTAAACAAAGAATTCTGCTTTTTAATAGAATAAACTGACTTTTTTCTGAATTAAGCATGTGCATTATTCACAGTGACATAATGGATATGGGTTGGACCAGTTTAATGTTTTGGAATTGCTGGTTCTAAATTAAACTGGCCAACTGGTTGACCCACTATGTGAAAGTGCTATGTACGTATAAGACTGCGTTTGTTGCAGCTCCTTGGACTGATGAAGTCTTTTGGATGAAAGATGAAACGTTTCAACCAAAAAGAAACCATCCAGAGGACCTGACAACTTTGTTGGATACATGTGAAGCATCTAATACCTTCTCGGTATCTTTAGATCTGTTGCATTGCTTTATAGTTTACCATAAACCCTGAACTGAACTTCAACATTTGTTACTTATAAAAATAAGACTAATACACACGTTAGATCCAGTTTGCATTTTCTACATTGATACACACAAAAATGATTAAAGAGTCCCATTGTCCTGATTGAGTCCATTCACCAGAATAAGACTAAAGGAACGCAGACATAATTTAATAACTTGTAGAGAAAAACAAACTGACTCTTTATTATAATTAACAATATTTACATAGTGATTGATTTTCGTTAACATGTGGTGCGACTAATATGAAAATCACGTTGTTGGGTGACCATTTTCTGCACCTGTTCTGAGTAACTTTAGTTTAGATGGCAGCTGGGAGACTCAGTGGAGATTGAAAACATTGATGGGCTGTCTGTCCTTGTTGCCACCTAATCTGGAGTCTTATCCCACCCTGAGAGCAAGAGCCGGACCAGACTCCTTAGATTAGTATCAATCCCTGAAGGCTATTAAAAAGCCATTTGTCTCAATACAAAGGGCAGTCAGTCGCATGCAGCTCAAGTGTTGCATGTTTTATTTTAACCCTTGGAGTCTGTCTCCCACAACTCTGTTGGGCTACATATAATCCTGAATTGCTCCCTGGGCACTTACATATAGCTGCCCACNAAGCGGTTCTGTAAATGACGTCACCATAGATGAAGATCAGAAGGATTGCCATCCTTACCAAAAGATGTTTAGCAGGTTGAGTCAGTGAGGATTTGTTTTCAAAGAGGAATCCTATTCTGGATTTGCCTTTGGAGAGCAGAGTGTTGATATGGACTTTATATGAGAGTGAGGAGTCGAGCCAAATCCCTTGATGTTTAATTGCTGACAAATTGGATCTCAGAGCCATCCAAGGAGAGTGAAATACATTAAGACTTTATTTCTTGTAGTTTTGATGATTATGGCTTACAAATAATGAAAAACCATATCTCTCTGACTCAGAAAATTAGAACAATGTGAAGAAGTTCAATATTATAAACTCCTTGTGTCACACCCTAATCAGCTCATTAACTCTGAGACATGAGCTACAAATGTCTCATTTCTCAAGTAGAGTCACTCCTGAACCAGAGACAACATCAGAAGCATCTTACTGGCTGAGGAGACAAAGAACTGGACTGTTGCTCAGTCTAATGTCCTCTTTTCAGATAAAAGTTAATTTAGCATGGCATTAGAAATCAAGGTCCCAGAGTCTGGGGGGAGAGTAGAGAGGCCCAGAATCCACGTTGCTTGAAGTCCAGAGTGAAGTTTCTAGTCAATGACAGCTTGGGTCCATGTCCTCTGCTGGTGTTGGTCCAATGGGTTTTCTGAAGTCCCAAGTCAACGCAGCATCTACCAGGACATTATAGAGCACTTTTTTTCCTTCTGCTGACGAGCTTTATGGAGATGCTGATTTCATTTTCCAGCAGGACTTGGCTCCTGCCCACACTGACAGAGGTACCAAAAGCTGGCTGTGGGATATTCTCATTTTCTGAGACACTGATTTTTATTTTATTTTCATCCATCCATCCATCTTCTTCCGCTTATCCAGGGTCGGGTCGCGGGGGTAGCAGCCTAAGTAGGGAGGCCCAGACTTCCCTCTCCCCAGCCACTTGGAGCAGCTCCTCTGGGGGAATCCCAAGGCGTTCCCAGGCCAGCCGAGAAACATAGTCCCTCCAGCGTATCCTGGGTCTTCCTCTGGGTCTCCTCCCGGTGGGACATGCCCGGAACACCTCACCAGGGAGGCGTCCAGGAGGCATCCTAACCAGATGCCCGAGCCACCTCAACTGGCTCCTCTCGATGTGGAGAAGCAGCGGCTCTACTCCGAGTCCCTCCCGGATGACTGAGCTTCTCACCCTATCTCTAAGGGAGAGTCCAGCCACCCTGCGGAGAAAACTCATTTCAGCCGCTTGTATCCGAGATCTTGTTCTTTCGGTCATAACCCAAAGCTCATGACCATAGATGAGGGTGGGAACGTAGATCGATCGGTAAATTGAGAGCTTTGCCTTTTGACTCAGCTCTCTCTTCACCACGACAGACCGGTACAGCGCCCGCTTCACTGCGGACGCTGCACCTATCCGCCTATCGATCTCACGCTCCAGTTTTCCCTCATTCGTGAACAAGATCCCGAGATACTTAAACTCCTCCACTTGGGTAAGGACCTCCTCCCCGACCCGGAGAGGGCACGCTACCCTTTTCCGGCTCAAGACCATGGCCTCGGATTTGGAGGAACTGATCCTCATCCCGGCCGCATCACATTCAGCTGCAAACCGCTCCAGCGAAAGCTGTAGATCACGAGCTGATGAAGCCAATAGGACCACATCATCTGCAAAAAACAGAGAAGCGATTCTAAGGCCACCAAAACGGATCCTCTCAACACCTTGGCTGCGCCTAGAAATTCTGTCCATAAAAGTTATAAACAGAATCGGTGACAAAGGGCAACCTTGGCGGAGTCCAACTCTCACCGGAAACGAGCCTGACTTACTGCCGGCAATGCGGACCAAGCTCTGACACCGGTCGTACAGGGACCTAACAGCCCATATCAATGGGCCTGGTACCCCATACTCCCGGAGTACCCGCCACAGAACCCCCCGAGGGACGCGGTCGAATGCCTTTTCCAAGTCTACAAAGCACATGTAAACTGGTTGGGCAAACTCCCACGCACCCTCCAGGACCCTGTTGAGGGTGTAGAGCTGGTCTAGTGTTCCACGACCAGGACGAAAACCACACTGCTCCTCCTGAATCCGAGGTTCGACTATCCGACGGACCCTCCTCTCCAGAACCCCTGAATAGACCTTACCAGGGAGGCTTAAGAGTGTGATCCCTCTATAGTTGGAACACACCCTACGGTCCCCCTTTTTGAATAGGGGAACCACCACCCCAGTCTGCCAATCCAAGGGAACTGCCCCCGATGTCCACGCGATATTGCAGAGTCGCGTAAGCCAACACAACCCCACAACATCCAGAGCCCTAAGGAACTCAGGACGAATCTCATCCACCCCCGGAGCCTTGCCACCGCGGAGCTTTTTAACCACCTCGGCGACCTCAGCACCAGAGATTGGAGAGCCCGACCCAAAGTCCCCAGGCTCCGCTTCCTCAGTGGAAGACGTGCCAGTAGGATTGAGGAGGTCTTCGAAGTATTCCGCCCACCGACTCACAACATCCCGAGTTGAGGTCAACAGCACGCCATCCCCACCATAAATGGTGTTGGTCGCGTACCGCTTTCCCCCCCTGAGACGCCGGATGGTGGACCAGAATCGCCTCGAAGCCGTACGGAAGTCATTCTCCATGGCCTCTCCGAACTCCTCCCACGCCCGAGTTTTTGCCTCAGCAACCACCCGAGCCGCATGCCGCTTGGACTGCCGGTACCTATCTGCTGCTTCCGGGGTCCCACAGGCCAAAAAGGCCCAATAGGACTCCTTCTTCAGCTTGACAGCATCCCTCACCGCCGGTGTCCACCACCGGGTTCGAGGGTTGCCACCACGACAGGCACCAACAACCTTGCGGCCACAACTCCGATAAGCTGCCTCGACAATAGAGGCGCGAAACATGGCCCACTCGGGCTCAATGTCCCCCGCCTCCCTCGGAACGTGTTCAAAGCTCTCCCGGAGGTGGGAGTTAAAGCTCCGTCTTACGGGAGACTCTGCCAGACGTTCCCAGCAGACCCTCACAATACGTTTGGGTCTGCCAGGTCTGACCGGCATCCTCCCCCACCATCGGAGCCAACTCACCACCAGGTAGTGGTCAGTTGACAGCTCCGCCCCTCTCTTCACCCGAGTGTCCAAGACATGCGGCCGCAGATCAGATGAGACGACAACAAAGTCGATCATCGAACTGCGACCTAGGGTGTCCTGGTGCCAAGAGCACATATGGACACCCTTATGCTTAAACATGGTGTTCGTTATGGACAATCCATGACGAGCACAGAAGTCCAACAACAGAACACCACTCGGGTTCAGATCAGGGGGGCCGTTCCTCCCAACCACACCCCTCCAGGTCTCACTGTCATTGCCCACGTGAGCGTTGAAGTCCCCCAGCAGAACAAGGGAGTCCCCAGGAGGCGCACCCTCCAATACCCCCTCCAAGGACTCCAAAAAGGGTGGGTAATCTGCGCTGCCGTTCGGCGCATAGGCACAAACAACAGTCAGAGCCCGTCCCCCCACACGTAGGCGAAGGGAGGCTACCCTCTCGTTCACCGGGGTGAACCCCAACGCACAGGCACCAAGATGGGGGGCAACAAGTATGCCCACTCTTTATTTTATTTTAATTTTTATAATTTGTAAGACATAATCATAAAAAATTACAAGAAATAAAGGCTTGAAATATTTCATAAATCTATATATCTTTATATATTTCACTAATCTATGAAATATGAGTTTCATGTTCTGAAATTATTTGGGGGGAAAAAAAGAAATATTTCACTATATTCTAATTTTTTTAGATGTACCGGTACCTGTATCTATGCAACAGGTGATGGTTTGAAATAAATAAATAGTATTTAGTTTTGCCAATCTCTTATTTTTACCTGTCTTTCTGGGTCATGGAGCACTAGTGCCCACAGGTCTTCAGTCCATCACAGGGACCCATAGAGACAAACAATACAAACCATTCACTCTCTCACATGCACCTAGGGACAATTTAGAGTGACCAATCAGCCTAACATACATGTTTTTGGGCTGTGAGAGGAAACTGGAGTACCTGGAGAAAACCCACGCATGTACCAAGAGAACATGCAAACTCCACCCAGAAAGGCCCCTGACCAGGATTTGAACCTGGATAACCTGCTTGCTGAGAGGCATGTCTTGGCATGGTGGCTCAGTTGGTTGAGCTGCTTACTCTCAGCGAGAAGGTCGCCAGATCAAATCCTGGCCCAGGGCCTTTCTCGATGGAGTTTGCATGTTCTCTCAGTACCTGTGTGTGTTTCCTCCGGGTACTCCAGTTTCCTCCCACAGACCAAAAACATGCATGTTAGGCTGATTGGTAACTCTAAATTGTCTCTAGGTGTGAGTGAGAGAGTGAATGGTTGTTTATCTCGTTTGTCTCTGTGTCCCTGTGATGAACTGGAGACCTGTCCAGGGTGTCCCTTCCTCTCACACAGTGACTGCTCGATATTGTAACAAAAGGAGCAACTCCAAGACTAGGATTTTTTCTCTCTCTACTGTTGCTGTTGTTCTGCTGTTGCTGTTGTTCGACTGTTGGTGTTGTCGTCATTCTTTGTTTGTAGCCAGGTCTCTCTTGTAAATTAGTTCTCGAGGCTCAATGGGATTAACCTGCCTGAATAAAGGTTGAATGAAAAAAAAAAGTGTTTATTTAAAAAATGTGAAATTAACAGTAGAGCTGCATCTCAGCTGGGAGGGACTGGAACCCTGGAAAGTAAGCACAAATATTCATATGATGTTTGGCTCCTTGAGTGTGATTCAAGATATTATTTGTCTCTTACTATCTGAGGAAAATGTTGTCACACGGGTGAGGGTCCAATAGTTCCAGTAGTCACAAACGAGGAGGTCCCAGAAAGGTTGCATAGATCGGTGGGCAGGTGGTAGAAGGCAAGGAACAGCTGGAGGAATCACTAGGAGGCTTTAATGATGAAACCAAGGAGGTCCAATGCACAGGAGGAACACAGGAGCCACTGCAGTAGACAGACAATGCACCAGTGCCATATTGAAGTCATCAACTGCCATTTTTAGGATAATGGTCCGCAGATGTGAGCCTGTTGGCGCCATCTGGTGTCGAAGAGCTGTAGGGAAAATGCTGGAACTCCTACAGATATGGGCAACGGCGACCCACGTGACCTGAAAAGGAAGAAGCGGGTAAAAAGGATGGATGGATAGGTTTTTCTGTCAAGCATCATCAACTTCAGTCATGCGCAAACATAAATTTGCATCAATACAGGAGTCCCCCCCCCCCCTCTCCTAAAACACTTGTCTACTAGAATGAGCCATGTTTAGTTCATGGAAAATAGTTTTGTATGCCACACCGTGCATAACTGGCACATATTTTACAAATGCTGGACTGAATGAGTTGACTATGAGGGCCTTCAAATTTTCCCAGATACCAATCTGAGGACGAGTGTGTCCTAAGTAAGTCCAGTCCACGAGGCCCAAAGTATCTATTGCTATCAGGCACTCCAGGACACCCTCAGATATTTTCTGTGCAGTTTCTAACTGTTCCGAGCGGTTTTTGGTGAAGGTGTGTGTAACACTCGGGGTGGCTGTGTCTCGGTGGTGAGTGATCATTCCATCTGAAGATGGGTGATGGGTGCTGATGTGCCTCAGGCATTGCACCTGATGTGCCCAGATGTGTCTTAGTGTCAATAAAACCAGATTAGACTCTATAAAGTTTCTGCTTTAACTGTGACACCCTATACATTTTTAGAAGTTTAAATGTTTTTTCCTTCATCATTGATCATTTTTTGTCCTTTAACTTGTCTTCTCCCACGCTGACCAGGCAGCTTCTTTCATCTCTTTGACACAGGCCATCGACAGAGAGCGGCCAGAGAAGTACAGAAAGCTCCAGGAGGCGACGCGCACGGCACAGACCCTCGTTGAGCAAGGTACACGCACATTCATTCACAGGCATGCACACCCCGTCTGTCCCCATGGCAACGCCTCCACCTGTCCCACCCTCGCTGCTCGTCTCCATAGAAACACCGATAGAGAGACACGGGAAGAGAAAGGGACAGAGATGTATCTTTGTGTGCATCGTCACCTCTGTCCTTGTGTAATTCTTGGGATTCCTGAAAGCAGACGAGCTAGATTTTTTTCTTTTCAATTCCTTTTTTTTTTCTTTTACTGTATCTGTCAGTCGAACAAAACATAAAAAAACACCCTTGAACTCTAAAGTCAGGACTATGGTGATGTTTCCACAGAGAAATTACACGTTACATGACACGTACTGTGAGTAATAAGACCATTTGTAATGCTGTTTTGATCAAATTAGTTATGTTATTTTTCAACAAAGAATGGAAATTTGATCTTGCCTGAAAACTGTGATGAAATTAATAATACGCTTGTACTTCTGAAAGACATGCCAGCAACTTGGGAGTACAAGCCAGTGTATATCTTGTGCTGGTGCCAACCCCAGGTAAATGGCGAGGGTTGTGTCGGGAATGGCATCCAACTTAAAAACACGTATACCAAAACTATAATGTGAGTTAATCAAAGCAAAACTATACTGGATCAGTTGAGGCCCAGGTTAATAAGGACCGCACTTGTGCTGTTGACAAACAAGGTGCCCGCAGAAATTGTGCCACTATTAGAAAAGACCACGATGAGGGAAACTTGTACCAGCTATGTTGCATGGTCTGGAGACAGTGGCATTGAGAAAAAGACAGGAGAAAGAACTGGAAGTGGCGGAAATGAAGATGTCTCCTTAGGCATGACAAGGATGGATAAGTTTAGGAATGAGATGATCAGAGGTACAAAACAGGTTGAACAAATGGGAGATAAAGTTAGAGACATGAGATGGTTTGGACATGTACAGACGAGGGACAGTGGGTATATTGGTAGAAGGGTGTTAGAAATACAGCTGCCGGGAAAAAGACAAACAGGAGATGTATAAATGCAGTTAAAGAGGACATGGAGGTAGTTGGAGTGAGGACAGAGGATGCAGAGGACAGAGTGAGATGGAGGAGGATAACTCGCTGTGGCGACCCCTGAAAATGGAAAAAACAAATGAAGAAGACTTCTGAAAGACATTACTATCAGATTCTTATCTCTCTCGTTTTAGGCTTCCCACTTCTTTTGCTCTTTATGAAGTAACATGTAGGAAATAGTTATTTGGAAACGGCTTTGTTCTTATTTTTATTTCTTTTTCTCTTAAACTGTTTTATTTGGCCAAGAAAAAGTGGTGACAATGGGGTGTTCCCATCTAAGCAGGCCCAGTGTTCAGCCATCTTCAACCTAAATGTACAACTTGCCCAATTTGTCTTTGTCACATTGTTTTCAAAAACTTTTTCGTTGGATCCTGCATTGGAAATCCATACTTTTTTACTCAGTTGTGTAGCTACTGTACAGTTCTTAGCAAAAGGAAAACTGCATAGTTTTATTGCCCCCTGTTGCAGAGCAAAGACATTCGTCCATTTGTTCGTCCATCCTTACGTCCGCCCTATGAGCTGGATAAGTTGGAAAGTTAGAGACGTGCTGACTTCCATTTTGGTGTGTGGCTACATCTAGACGTATGAAAGGTCAATATTAAAATTGGATAGACACATCAGAATCCAACATTACCAACACCATATGTATACATAAACCCCAACCAATTAAGGAAACTATGATTTCTAGTTTTTATTTTCCTTGGGCAGCTGTGGCTGAGTGGTTAGTTAGAGCTGTCGTCCTCCAATGCAAGAGTTAGGGGTTTGAATCCACCAGCAGTCGCATGCTGAAGTGTCCCTGGGCAAGACACTGAATCTCTTGTTGCCTCTGATGTGTGTCCCATCTGTGTATGAATGTGATAAAGCACTGATTAGTCTCTTTAGACTGATTTGTTCAATTAACTTTGTAGATATCTAGCAGATTGCTGTATGAATAGGTAAATGAGGGCACAGATTGTACAGTAAAGCGCTTTGAGTACCTCGATAAGATAGAAAGGCGCTATATAAGTACAGTCCATTTACCATTTAAAAGTAGTTTCCTCCAATGATTGGGGTGGCCGGTGGGGATTAACCTATGGTGGCCAAGGTCACCAATGACCTCCCCCTGGCTCCACTGTTGCACCTCATTGTGGTTAATATTGCTCCCTCCCCTCAATCCGTCACTCTGTGCCACCTCAGACAAGCAAACAAAAGAACAACCTCTGTTCTTATACACGATGTAGCTCCTATACTGCACCTAAAATATTAAGGTTTACTTGCATTCCCTGTGTACTTCCAGTACAAAAACACTCATCGCAACACCATTAATTATCCAACTTCTTCAGTGACAGGGGACATCGGCATACTACTTGTTATAAATTGCAAAGTGATTGTGGGTCAATACACAGTTTGAAACACTGTTTTTAAATCTGCTCAGCAAAATGAGAAAATACATGTAACTAGCATTTGCAGCTGAAAAATCAGAATCCGAAATACTGATGAATGATGTAAGAAGCATTACCAAACATCTACTGTGGTCTAAAATTTACAATGGACCTGAGGTGTAAATGAACATTTAAAAAACAGAATTACATTTTTTATTTAAAGCAACACAAACACAACATTATAAAAAACAAATTAAAATAAAAAGAATTACATTAAGCCAAAGCTGAAGTAGCCAGAATCACATTTTGGAGAAAA